>CM046855.1:5059078-5139713 GCA_025617745.1 Heliocidaris erythrogramma | reverse complement strand
TTCAGGCACTACGAAATTAAATTGACTATTTCTAGTGTCATCCCATGAACACTTGAAGAGCGAGTAAAATTATTTGAAATAGTGATCTGCATTAGAGTAAAAAATCTTATACATGGTGAATTAAAAGTTGTTGTGATCTAAGGTTTATATGAAGAAGACCAGCTGTTTCAAGTTCACTCTTCCCAATGTGTGTTCTTGGTGGTAAGTGATTGATAAATCTTACAATCTTATTTTGAATTATTTTTAACTTGTTTTGATCCACCTTGCCTAGACTGCAGTACCATGCCGCATTAGCATAATCAAATAAACATTGTATATTAAGGAAAAGATTAAAATGTGTCTTGATTTTAAGTTCATGCAATTTTGATAACGATACAAAATTTTCGATGAGCATTAGCTTTTTGACAATACTGTCAACCAAACTTGAGCAAGAAAGATCACTAGCTATATTTAGTCCTAAATACTTCACAGAATCATGTCTCTTAATGAGTTGATTGTTATAACTTATATTGAAATCATCAGTATACTTCAACCTACCCCGCGAACAAAACAAAATACTTTCGGTTTTACCAATATGTAAGCTAAGCTTATTTGCTGTCATCCAATTAACACAGTTTGATAATTCTAAGCTAAGTTTTTCCCCGATCAGCTTAGGATCAGTACCAGAATACACTAACACACTATCATCCGCATATAAAAGTAATTTACTGTCGTTGACACAAACACACATAATCATTAATGTAGCACATGAAAAGAATGGGACCTAATATGCTCCCTTGGGGAACTCCTCATCTTATGGGCATAGAATCGGAGAGTACATTTCGCAACGAGACAACTTGATGACGATTGGTCAAGTAAGACCTAAACCATTGCACACATGCAGAATTTAAACCCATTACTTCTAATTTACCTAACAGTATATTATGGTTAACGGTATCGAAGGCTTTTTGCAAGTCAAGAAGAACCATCCCGACAAAACGTCCTTGGGAAATTTCGTTCCTGACAAAATGTAACAGGTGAATAAGACAAGTTTCAGTGGAATAACCATAAAACCAGATTGAAATTCGTATATTATTTTGTTTTCTTGAAAGTAGTTCTCTAATTGGACATACACACATTTCTCTCCAGGACCTTGAAGACTATAATACTTAAAACGCTAATCGGTCTATAATTGCTAACATTAGTTTTATCTTTCTTTTTATAAAGGGGTGTTACTTTTGCAATTTTCATTTCATCAGGGAAGGTGGAAGTTGAGATAGATAAGTTAATAATGTAAGTTAAAGGTTTATACAAATATTTAGCTCCATCCTTCAAAAATCTGGCAGGTACCAAGTCAAGCCGGTACGTATTTTTGATATTTTCAACTTATTTAATTCATCTAAAACAAACTTTTCTTTGACAGGAGAAAAAAAGAAATCACCTTTCGATACACCCTTACTGTCGTATAATTTTTGTAATTTAACACTGTCCGTTCCAAATTCATTTGTGTTGCTATCTGGCAGATTACTAGCTAATTTTTCTGCCACAGATGTGAAATAATTGTTAAATTCGTTCGCTATCCTCATATTATCATGACATAACTCCCCTTGGATATTAATAACATTCTCTTTAATATTCTTTTGTTTGTTTTTACAACCTAAATCTTTCAGATTCTTTCACAGCTTTTTATGCTCATCATTTTTATGCTCATCAATTTGATTTTGGAAGTATTCATCTTTAGCCTGTCTCACTTTTCTTTGCACCAAATTACGTAAAAGTTTATATTTCTTTTCTAATTCTAAATTACCAATCCTTTTTCATTCTTTTAAAAGCTATATTTCTTTGTCTTATTAACGAAATAATTTCAGCATTCATCCACTTATCGGTTCTTTGCTTAATTCTTACTTGTTTTAATGGAGCACATTTATCAACTATAGACATGAAAATATTTTTGAAAATTGACCACGCAGTATTTACTTCTTTACATTCTAATATGTCAGACCAATTGACTTGAGATAAAACATTATTAAAATCATCTATACAATAGTTTCTCATACACCGAATATTTATATTTCTATGCTGTCTGAATACAGGTCTTATAAGCTTCCTAGAGCAGTAGGTTAAAAAATGATCACTTAGGCCAATTTCAATAACACCACTTTGACAAATATTTTCTTCTTTACTGCTGATTACAATAGGTCTATTAATGATGAAGTGGCCGATGTTGTTCGAGTGGGTTTAGTGATAAGTTGACTCAAACCATTAAAATTTAAAATATTCTTGTATTTTTTTGATAATGAAGACCGCTGCAAAAGGCAGATATTCACGTCCCCTAAAATTATAACCTCATCACCTTTTGTTAATTTATCCAAAGTGTCAGTGAGATATTCAATAAAATAATGGTCTGTAGGGGGTCTGTATACACAACACCTAGAGTAATGGGTTTTGTATGGGGTAATAGAATGTCAATCCATAACGATTCAATATCATTTTGTGTAAGATCTTCTCGTACATTAAATGCAATATCATTTCTAATATAAAGACAGACTCCACCACCATGTTCTCATACACGGTCTCGTCTTAAAATACAATATCCATCGATACAAACTTCTTCATCGTTCACGTAAGAGTTTAACCACATTTCAGTGATTGCAATCACAGAGATTCTATTTTGAGAGAAAAGGAGTCGTAGTTCAGGTATTTTAAACAGAATTGATCTAACATTCAAATGAACAAGATGCAACCCTTTACCATTAAAAGTATCATTAAATGATTCATATAAAGCGCTTTCATCAACAGTATTCTGTATTCTAACTTCAGGGATAGGAGGTAAAATTGGTTGAGTGGGTTGAATATCTTCACAGGATTGAGTAAAAAGGGAGTCACAAAAAGGTGGTAATGAGCACGTCAAACAGACCCAATTTTCATTGGGGTTATGATATAACCTGGTATACTCAGAGAGAGAGATTTCAAGACATTTTGTATGGTACCACTTTTGGCAGGTGGAACACAATAGGCCATGTTGGTTTTTTTTTATTTGACCCAGCCACGTTTCCTCTATTTCAATAATCTTATTTTTTACCCCATCGACAAAATCCTTGTCATAACATATAGCATATAGACTACTATTGAACTTCCAATAATATGATTTACCAAAAATGAAATTATGGACCAAATTTGTAACTTCTACTCTAACACCAGTGTGATCAGGTGTGAGAGGGCAGAATTTCGGATTTCCTTACGGCTTTTTCTAATTTTGATGATATAAAAATATAATTTAATCTGCTCTGCACCAATGGCTGCTTCTGTCTATAAAGGTAAATTCTTTTTTATTAGGATGATGCTTGCGTCAAACATCAATTACATCAAACTTATCAAGAAACTCTCCAAACAAGTCTCTATATTTGCTATTTGAAATATTACTCGCCCCCATATAATCTAAATTATAATTCATAGTTATATTGAAATCTCCCCCAATTATAAGGGAATACTCCATACAGAAGATATCATCCTATCCAGATTAGACAGAAAATCAACTTGGGCCTTTTCTTTATATTTTGTAGGAAAATATACACTTCCTAATTATCAATTTTTCGCTTGGGCATTTACCTTGTATTATAATGTATCTTCCTTCCTTATCTTTTATGATTTTTTCCATCACAAAGCCCGTGTTTGGTTTCAACATCACAATAACTTCCCTACTGTGATTATTACCGTTACTAAAAATCATTGTCCCTTCCCAATCCTTTTTCCAATATCTGTACTGAAAGTTTCCTGCAAGAATATTATATTTCCCGACATTTTACACCACTGGAAATTTTTCCTCCTGTTAACTGTATCTCTCAGTCCTCGAACGTTGATCGAGACTACTTTTAAATTATTCACCATTAAAAACTCTAAATCTTAAACTGCGACAAAAAGCTCGGAACAGAATTGTGTATAGCATTGCGACAATATCAGTAAATGGGAAGAATGATGCATTTTGAAATACAGAAAAAACAATTGTCAGTTGAAGTTGGAAATAAGACAAATACAGACTGATTCGGAACCAGAAAACATGCCACACGTCACAAAGTCTCTCCACCCCACAATGAGTGTCCACCCTTTAGAAAACCAGATTATGAAAAACAGAAACAGTCTCTTGCTACAAGAGAAAGAAAGAAATGGAACTGCATAATCCGGACGACGACCCACTTTCCCCGTATATAGTAAATTTCATTAGCTACATAATGAATGTTCAAATGTGAGAAGAGCAAAGATGAATTAAAAAAAAATCCAACTTTCTATCTTTCTTAGAAAATAAATAAAAGTACAGAAGCTTTCCAAAGAAAATAATTTTTACACCACTTTATTGGTTTTCCGTTAACTGTTATAAAACTGCTCGAGAAAAAAAGAGAAAAAAAAGTAGAAAGAAATCAAAAAGAAAAGTTAAGAGAATGGTCAATGGCTTGAAATATAAGTTGTCTGTCCTATAAGCAAAGACTTTTAGCAAAACAAATGTCACAAAAGCACACTATCAAACTGATAAATCTAAACCTCTGAGGAAATTCAGAATGTTCTATACATGCCTTTCCCCTTCCGAGCTTCAGAAATACTAATAATTAAATAGTAAGCGTTCATCTCGTATATCAAACATTGTGGTATAGCGCCATCTTGTGGCATATTAACGATTATTTGTAAGCAATACATCATCATCGCACACGTAAGGCCGGGTGACTCTTCTGCAACTATTTTCCGAATTTCTCTTGTTAGGGTCAGGGACTCGACGAAATCACTGTGGATTATTTTCGTGGTAGTGATACACATGATATACCCTCTTAAAGATACTCCAGAAATCTTTCACAAGTTGGACTAAAGGTGAGTTATATTAAGTTTATTTTGAAATTATTTTATCGCGTCGCGAATTGTAAATGTAATGTCGCCTTTTGTTCACGACGATCACACACCGTTGTAAACATACTCTATTGCCATAAATGGTGATCGTAAATGTGGGAGTGTATGGCTGCGGCTGGAATTTCCGCAATCCAGTCACCTCTGACCGCCGCATCACTGTTGTCCGTTCTTGCTCATCATCATTGATGAAAAATAATTCATTATTTTCACTCGATCTACCTGCGTAATTTCCCAAGTTAGATCCACCAATATCATACAGATGCCGACAATCCCTAGCCCAGGCTTAGGCCAAGAACATGAACTTGAATTGAAGGAACTGGCACGAGTCATCAACAATTGTCAATGACCAGGCATGCCAGGGGTGGTATTCTGAGATTTATTTTATCTTGATTTTAGTAAAGTCAGAGATTTTAAATGTCATAACAAATTTAAAATTGCAACATTTCATGATGAACTCCGCGTACGCAGCCACTTTTGCGCAGTCATTAACCGACATGACCGATGATGCGCCATAAGGCATAAGTGTACATTTTGTTATGACATTTAAAATTATTTCACTAAAATCTAGATAAAATAAATCTCAGGATACCACCCCAGTGCTCCAAATCCAAGTTCCACTACGAATCCGGCTCTATTATTTTTAAGTCTAACTAACTGCAGTCATGGCAGTTCAGTCTGGACTTTGATTTGGCATATTGACTTTAAAGTTGTCTTTAGTTATTGAATTGATTGAACAAATCACAGGGCGTACCGGTAGTTTAAATTTAAGCTGCCTAACTTAACTAACAGTATTAACTATTAAGTCTAACTTTAAGTTAGAATAGCCTACTCCAATGACCCAGAGAAAGCCACTTAAAGGAAATTAACCCTTCATAAAATTGTATCTAGCCTATGAAATTTAATATACAAGGACAATTTGAAGAAGGTTCACAAAAATCTGACTTGGAATAAGAAAGTTATGAATTTTTGAACTTTTCGAATTTGGCGGGTGACGAATATTGACAGTGTCGCCATGTCCTTCATGAATATGCATGAGTTTGACGTAAACGTCGGGAACCGATAATGCATTGTCATTGGTCAGTCTTTAGTCATTGTATATTATTTAAAAGAACAAATTTTATTTCAATAAAATAAAAGAGTGTTTGTTTTTTTTCTGTGAAAATATGTATCTAACAAGAATAATATATTTTAAATATCCATTCATAAAAGATATTATTTTATTTAGAGTATTAAGATCACTCATCGTGTCAAGTTGACGCGTGCAGACGTAAACTATGCGATATAGTCTTGAACTGAAGCCGTGTTTACAACAACATTGACCGAAAATACGAATACAATTTATGACTTAGGAGACTTCCTCTTAGTCTTAGCTTCGGAAAGTCAGTCAAATTTACTCGATGTTGTGTTGGTGAAAAATCAGGCGTGATCACCGTTTAGTACTTTAGAATGGAGTGTCCCTCACAACCACTCACTCACACAACAAAAACCACTCACTCACAGTGCAAGTGCAGGAACACATGGGCATTCTCGGTCTTTTAATCGCTTAAAATCAATGTTTAGATCTATTTAATGTGGTAATTCCGTAGAAATATGTATGTATTTACTAATTTCCTCGCCAAATTATCTGATTCCGGCTTCGATTTCGGTATTTGAAGCCTTGGCAGTACATCATTTTGTCAGAAAGACATACTCTACAGTGTTGAACGATCAGCAGCATGCTTGATTTGTGAATTGTAGTTCCCCGTCGGTGACGTCATAATCCGAGAATTTCGCAGTGCATTGTGGGAGATATATACCAACATGGATGCGCCCCTGTTAGCAGACGACATCAGCAGGCGGGGCACTTTATATTACATTTTCTCACGTTTTATTGGGTACTTTTCAACAATCAATATATCAAACAAAACGTGTTATTACTCCCTATATTATGGTATAGCTTAAAACCATAGGAATCGTTCTCCTTTAATGAACTTCGGCAGACTCAAAGTGCTGATGATCTCTGACCTTAGTGGAGGAAGGATAAAAGAGAGAGAGAGAGAGAGAGATCCATGGCATTATTTACTGTAATCTAACATTTTTGTCTTCTGACTGAAGTCGATTTTGGGCTGTGGTTGACTGTTACTACTAGACACTCACTCGGTCACACATACATGTATGTCATGTATGTGAGGTTATTGTAGATAACCTCACACTCTGTAAACTTGATTTTTAAACTTTATTATTATTCACTTCATGAATAAAGACATATATCAGTTCTTGAATAAAAGCACAATTATATGCTTTAAAAAATATCAAATTGCAAAAGATTTTAAACTTGAGATGGATTACCTTCCACCACTCTTTGTTTCATGCTCCAAATATTGCAATATATTGTCTTTAAGTTTCAAATCAGGAATGAAAGTCACATAGTGTGTAAAATATATTAAATTAGGGCATAATCGTGATATAGTCCCTAACCCTAACCCTAACCCTAAAGGCCTAACCCTAATCCTAAACCTTACCCTAACCCTAATCCTAATCCTAAACACTAACCCTAACCCTAAAACCTAACCCTAATCCTAAACCCTAACCCTAATCCTAATCCTAAAAAAACTTACAATTTTTTTTGAAGCGGGGACTATTTCACGATAATGCCAAACTTAGTTGGTTTCTGACTTTCTGTTATCAAAAGTTTTTTTTTTAATGTAAATTTTTCTCTGATGTTGATGGCACCTTGCACAATTGGTTAGTTTTTGTTGAATTTGGTACTGTATCCAACTATCCACCCTCTGATGTTCTGTTTGTGTTCTTTTATTTGCTAAATAAATGGCCTTTTCATACAGTATTTCTCCTGCCCTCCACTATCAGATAAATTTCATTTTATCTTGACCTTTGCAGCCAAGAAGTTACAGACAATAAATTTGCATTGAAAATTCTTCCCTTTATTTTCAGGATTAGTCCAGTAGTAAGTGTACAAGTATATTTGTTCTCCAATCTCAATCATTGTGAGCTGACCAGTTCGCAATATTTTAAATATGATTATATAAATGAAATGTTGTAATTCCTGAACACGATATATCTCCACTGTTAGGTAACATAAAAGAGGATATCCTCAAGAAAAGATGAGCAGCTCAGTGATCACTGACGAGCATCATTGCTTAGAATTATCCGGTAGCAGTGTTTAGCTGAGGTTTCAGGACTAGAGCTCTGTTTGCACAATGTAGAATCATATATATTTTTTTAAATTTAGTTATTTTTATTTTTATTTATTATTAATTTTTTTTTTTTTGGGGATGGGTATTCGTTTGAAATCTAATCACATCACATGAACTACCAATATTAAAGGATTATGTTACTCTCCCCTCCTAATGACAGCTTACATTTCCACCCGATTTTTTTCCAGGGTTAGCTTAGGAAGTCAGTACAGTGCTGCACTGACATTTGAGCGATCTGCTTTGAGTAAAAAAATTGTGGTTGTTTTGCAGGAAGTGAAATGATAGGATAACGGAACATCCATACTTGTACTTATATAGATCGAAACACGTCCACTTCCGAGCTTGTGAGTTGGATGTCCGTATTACTGTGTATACATGTACACTTCTGTTGGGAGTGTGCGATAGATACAGTAAGTGCGCGATAAGTGTAGGATATAAGGCCTGGCTTGTGGTTGTTGTAATCACTTGCATTCAGTTTTTGTTGGAAGAAAGTACTGTTGTATTATTACAGCAAGCAGTAATCATGGGTAAGTAATTGAGAAACATTTGTCATCGTAGCTTCTATTGTAATTCCAGGCTGTACACTGTGTACATGTACATGTATCTTTCATAGAGGTAATCGCAACAGGGAAGTTAAACAGGACATAAGATTCATGTAGATGAACTTGAGCATTCATATTCTAATGGTTTCATACAGTCTATTAGACATTTGTAAGTTGACTTTCCATTCCTGTTGCTGATTTACAAATTTTGACATTTCTGTTAGTAGACATAATTACATTTTAGTGGCAGTTTCTGCTTTTGACAGCACTACTACATGTATGTACATGTAGTACATGTACATGTATGTGTAGCTTACTATCTCCATTACATTGTCTATCTACATGTATTTCTATCCAGATTTTGGAATCATGACAAACCGGGAAGGGTACAAGTTTACTCTCCCGGATGGGAGGTATGCAGATGGAACATGGGATCTTGTCATCTATATTACCAATCTAGAGACAGATGTCACTATTTCTGGTATCGAAGGAAACCTATCAATTGGAGATTTAATGCTTAGGACAGTTCAGTCTGCTGGTGAGTAAACGATCCTTAGTTTCTTTTGTTTGAAAAGATATTAATGATACATGTACTGCTAATGTACTATATTCAAGCAATTTCAGTATGAATTGCAAATTAATTTTGATTTACAGGAATAATGAAATTGTGTATATAATGAACAACGAAAATATTATTGGGTAGAAAATGTTGTATTCCTATTTCCAATGATGATTTACATGATCACTTTAATAACTAGTCAGTTTTGATACACCATTGATTTTCAGATAATATGATAAGATGAACTACCTCAACATCTGAGTGATCTCACAGTGTGTTACTTTGAAATGTGTTTGTCTTTTGCCAACAAATGGAACTTGTGCCAAACAGTAATGATAGCAAAATCCCAGCAACTGTGACATTTATGAATTGCAGTTTAACTTGTTATTTTCTCCATTTGTTATTGAGTTGATAAATGAGATGTTTCTACATGTATCTCAGGTTCATCAGTGACAGGAGGTTTAGCATTGTGCCACAGCTGCTGTCACTAGATGTCAGAAAATAATGCTAATGCTATATACATACATGTACATACATAAGAATTGTGAGGATCTTTAAAATCTTTTCTGTTGATTAAGTGATTTTTAATTTGTGTCTATATTTGGTAAGTAGATGCCTTCTTAGAAAAACAGGAATCCTTCGAGACCGATACTTCCTCTGGTATGTTACTTTTCTGTATTCTTATAATATCACATTTTCTTTCCATTGTAATTTCATATTTGAAATTCAGTTTCCATAACACGCGAGCTGCTATAGGAAAATACACTTCTAAGTTCTAATAAAACTATGATGCACACATAAACATTTTTGAAATGTTTATGTAATTGTTTTTTTTTTCTTTCCTATTATTTTACTTCAATGAATTGCAACCAAAATAATAAGAGGCTGATTGATGCCAAAAGTTGAATAGGTTCTGCAGAATGTTGGACCTTATAAAAATACGATTTTAGTATTAAAGAGACAATATTATGATGATTAGATTCTCGATTCTAGTCTCACTGCAAAATTGACCGACGGAATATAAACGAACACAAATTTGATAAAATAGTGTTATTTTGCTTTTTGCTATGATTTTAATTTGCAACAACTTCATAGCATTCCCTTTAATGATATAGCACCAGCAACAAAGTATCAAATTACAGAGTATTATGGAAGATCGACCACAGAATAGCAACTACCAGCTGTAACACAAGCAATGCACAGGCTTGCACTCAGACATACACATGTAAAGCATATCGTATCGCACAAAATTATTTTCGCTATGTAGTTACGTAGACATGAATTATTTTGGAATTTGATATTTTTTCAAGCAAATAATGGGATGCTTGCTGGATAGGAATCAAGCATATTCACTTATTTTCATTTACCTTGTTTTACCAGTAAAGTTAACGATTTGAAGAACAGAGCTACGTGTAGATTTTAAAAGTCCTTGACTTCTTTTCCTGATCAAGGAAATGCTAGAGACTTGAGAGGATTCCCACAATGCACACAGTGTACAAAGTCCTATTAAAATGTTTGTGCATGTACTTGAACATAGAACATAGAAATCATTAAAGGACCCAAAATCAGGATAGAAGACTTCTGAAATTTGTTCTGTTTACTAGTTTGATATTCATGTTCTTCCCATCTTCTTTCAGATCCTTCAAAAAATTAAGTTAAAGATGACAAAAAAACAAGCAGCTAGGGTTTCATAAATGTGGGGGTATTATGGAGCCAAGTAAAGAAAGCTGATGACACACTGCTGGTGGATTTCCTGTCTGTTCCCTATGAAGCATCCAGATAAAGATTCAGTGTAGCCTATACTTACACCATCTCCTCTCTATTCCCTGTCAAGATCAGATAAACCCATGTAATGCACTTCCTGAATCTGAAGTGAGGAATATAATCTGTGGTTTCTCTGCATGCTTCTTTGAACCCTTGTAAATAGGGATGCATCATACCATTGATACTGAATTGATTGAGCTTTCTCCTTGACTGATTTTCAATGTGTATGCCCATGTATATGTGTGGCTAATTCAAGAAGAACACACGATGCTTAAAGGGAGTGGCAAGTCGTAATCCATGGGCCTGACCAGTTGGCCTGACTCGGGGAAATTCGGATACAATCAGGTCCAATCGTGCGCTACCGAAGGAATGTTATTGCCGGATTCCTCGCGCGATCGTTAACTCGAATCCCTCCATACGCAATCGACCAATGAGATTCAAATACTGGAATAAAGAACGCGCGATCTTGTTTACTCAAATTTGGGTCAATGTGCGAACTTTTATTAGCTGCGCACGATAAATTGAAGTTCTTTGAACTTTGATCCAGAGAAAGGAGCAGCCAACTGTTAAAGCGCCCAAAGATTGCGACTTGTCGCTCCCTTTAATGCATATTTTGTTTGATCATGTTATAGTTTTACTGGAGGCCTACATAAATTTACATATGGGTAGTAGAGAACACATTTACAACACAACTTGTACTTTTGTATGAAAGTCTGCAATTTATACATGTATGACTTTGTTGTACAGTACTGTGCATGTAATGTATCTTTGGCAATGACTACTTTACATGGTATGGACTAGTAGTGTTCATGAAGACCTACATGTATGCAGGTAAAGTGGCCCAGTGAAGAAGTAGGAATACATTCAGACAATTCCCATGTCAAGGTGTTGACAATATCCTTTGTAAACGTACATGTACACTGTAGTTAACAGAATTTCTGTTGAGGATCTTAAAGTACATGTATGTTTTAACAATTCTTGAAGTGCGTATATCATTTTATGAAGAAAAAGAAAACCTGCTTCTTTTTTGGAGCATCTAATTGAAAAATTATGCAATGTTCGTTCATGTTCATGATATATTTATTTAAAATACAAGGCAATTTAAGAAAAACCTATGCAAGCCAGTCGCTTATAAATATAGCCTACATACATGTACATCATTACATGTACATGTATATTTTCTCTCATTGATATTTTCCATATAAGATTTTGAGATAGGTTTAGCTCCAGTAAAGATGTTGGAAGGTGATAGCATGCCAAGTCTTGACCTAACCTATGAATTAAGGTCAAACAGAAGGCAGAGCCTCAGGTACACATATTTTACTAGTCTGGTTCTTCAATTTTGTTCATAAGAATCATTGTCTTGGAAAACGTTAAAGAAATCATGCTGTGGTTTAAAACATAAATTTGACCTGTTAAAAAGGAAGTACTTTGTACATGTATTGTAGTGCTTGAAATAAATGCTTTCTTTATACACATGTACTTGTTCTTGGCTGCACTCACATGTAGAGAGGCATGATGTACTTTACATGCCTTGATCGAAGTGCAGACTGAATCAAGTGTGTATTTGCAGACTAATATTTGACAGGTCCAAATATGAATCCACTTGCTGATACCAAATTGTATATGAAACCTAATCTTTCTGTAGCTGGGGCAGGTCCTATATTTTTCTTCTCACATCACTACATCAAAATCTATTCTGGATTGAAATCTGTTTTGGTATTTTTCTTTGGGTAATCTAGGACATTCCTTCTGCGGAATTTGATGAAGCATTTATGAAGTAACAAGTGACAGGAGGGAACTTTGTGGTGTTTCTGTTTTAGCTCAAAAATAGGTTGTTTTTTCTACTTCAAAGAAATATTCCAATGTGAAAGTGTTTTGTTTTCATTAACAGTAACATAAAAATAATCCCACTTATAAGTGCAATAACTGCAGTTGCCCCTTAGGTCTGAACTGCTTTTATATATGGGACTTGCATCAAGTCCACAATCTGAAATGATTTATTGTTTAGGCTTTGTGTCCGTAAGGAAAACATTCATCATTTTGGGCTTTTGAATGGACATACCAGTAGACATTTTACACTACTTGTGTGCTCAAAACTTTCATAGTTAAAGAAAGTTGAAATATTATGAATGTCATCTTTGGATTAAAATGAAAGAACAGACAACAGTCTACATGCGCATAAGAGGTAAAAAAAACTGTAGTATAATCTATAAAGTACATGTAGGATAGAAAACCAACACTTTCAGTAACACTGCCTGTCTCTATATTTAGAATTTGACATAATTTCTCTTTTTCCTTAGACAGCCAATCCGCAGGTCCCCTAAAAGTGCGCTATTTTATTTCCAATTCTGCCTGACTATGAATACATAATGAGCAAGAACAGCCAGGAACATCTCATTTGCAAACTATTGAATAGCCTACTTATCATTCACCAATTGTCATGAGTTATACATCAAATAAAAGAAGAGGGATCAGAGATTTGTGACATGCTTTTATTGTGTTCAAAATAAAAGACGAAATTGGTATAAAATGGTGTTCCTTTTATGACCAAAAATGGAAATTAAATGAAATATAAATCTGGCCAAATCTACCATAGTTTTATTGTGAGCAGGGCAAATTTGACATGAGCGTAAAGGGCATTTTCTGTACTTTCCAAAGATTGAAATAACATTAATGTGCACTTCATGACAGGGTCAGGATCCAGCAATATGTAACCGATGTACACACTTTGTCTTTAAAAAGTCAATTCCAGCATTCTGATTGGTTACCACCACGCAAGATGTTTTCTCACAGCCAGGCAACAGCTATGCGCATGTTTGCGCAAGGATGAAGCAACAGGTTGCGCAATGTTTCATTCAACGCGCACTTGGTTACGGATGGCTCGCTTGCCAATCACAGGGCTAAGATTCTATGGTCTTGACCATGGTCTTGACAACGGATGACCTGCGGCTGAATATTGCTGGATCCTGACTCTGTCATAAATTTATGGATGATTTGAATGTAACGATGAAAAAGATGAGATTCCAGCGCTTCCATACATATGTGTCTTGATGGCGGCTCATATACTTTTTATATGTCTTTTAACAACTTGAAATCTTGTGAAAAAAAGGCTTTTGTATGACTATTTCATCAGTTATTTGAAACATTTTCTTTTAAAATTCTGACTAAAACTAAATATCCCTGTGTTGGTAAACTATTCATTTATTTTGCAGAAAGTCTAATGAGCACAGCATTAATATTTATTGAAGAGCATAACTTTGAAGATGACCATGCGATACAGCCGGCTGGGTGCAGGGAGAAAGTCCATTTCGGGCACTGGAAATAAAATGCGCGTTTTTTGCTCATTTGCATACGACCTGCGGTCTGACTGTAGAGCTTTGCACTGGTCAGTTTAGGAAGCATGGATAATGGTTATGATTGCCTCAAGATACACAGCTTGGGGAATTAGAATGCATGCAGGGAGATTCCCTCACATGCCTGTAGAGTGTTGAAACAGGACATGTTCCCCTCATGCGTACAGGCAGGCAAATGTGCATTATTAACACGCATGGCCTGTGACTCATCAACCAACCAAACCAATCGCTATTTTATGAAAATTTGTGATTAGAGAAGGAGAATATGAGAAAATCAAATTTGAGATTTAAGTAGATTGTTAGGCTGGTATGGGGAGATTAAATGAATAATATGATGAAAGTACCGACAGCTCTATTATAGGGTAGTGGCAAATGAATATTACGTTACCTTGCATTTAGCTTTTGCATGCATATTACATTCACGAATCCAAGCTCCTCTACAATGCATGCTTCAAAGTACAAACACACAGATTGCATGCCACATTACATAATATGCAGCATTCTTTGTTAATCTGACTTGACATGTAAAGTCCATTATATAGTGATTTCTTCTGGACATTAGATATTACTCATCACTACGCCATGCGCCTGGCCAGTCCGAATCTTGGTCAACACAGCTTTTCTAATTGTGTTTGCTTACCACAGAGTCCGTTGCAATGGTTGACAGTACAGGGGAAAATGACAGATACATGAACCATCCTTATTGGAAATATTAACGAGTGATGATATCTTTGCTAAGATGTTGGACCTACATGTACATACATGTATTCATGCTCTGTGAACATGGGGTAATCCTACACTGTGTGTATAGGCCTACATTATACATCATGGGTGCATTTATGAAGGAATTAATTTAATAGCTTATAGTTAGACAAATCTAAGAAATTTGTTTCACTTTCTAAGTTTTGTTCCTGTATGACCATAATAATAATATTATATTGCGCATAACACATAGGCAAAATTGCATGTCTCTATGCACTTTGACAATACATAAGTTGCTCAAAAAGGCTTCTTTGAAAGTCTTGCATTGAAGTGTAGTATACAGTACATGTAAGCCTACATCAATACATGTAACAAACCAAGAGAAGCCTACATGTACTACAGTTTTGTGTCATTGCATGACTCACCACTCAGGCTTCTCTCTCTCTCTCAAAAAGGTGCCTCGTACATGTACCTCGCAGAGAAATTGCCTCACTTTTTATTCATTGTGTGAATGTAAAGCTACACTACAACTAAACACGTTCTACCCATTCCCTCCCTCCCACCCTCCTTTCTTTCTAAAGCCTTCCCTCCTTGATTTCTCAAAATGTAGAATGTCCATTGTGCTTGTTACTCCAAGCGTAGGTTTTATGAGACTCTTGGTTTTTGAATAGTTCTCACACATTGGAGTGAGGTTTTATTCTTCTTTGTCATGGTTATTTGACACGGTTATTTGACACCTACATATTGAATTCAGTTAGATAAAATCACACAACTAGGAACATTCACCTCTCTCTATTTTGACATTTCCATCTACAGTGTATCTGAAATGTTTCCCAGTCACAGTACTTACTGAAAGAATTAAGGGTATGACGGAAAAAAGAAAGATAGAATGAGCACTTGAATAAACATGCAAATAATGTGCTTGAGTAATGCTTGATTTACATTTGCCCCGGGCGCCATACGATAAATTGGTCTACCATTTTCCATGTGATTTTTAGGGCATCGTAGGTGGCTATGGGCTACGGTGTTTGTGTTGACATTATCTACGAGCATCATACCATTTCTTGTATTGGCGCGGGGGGGGGGGGGGGGGGGGGGGGGTGGGCAGGCATCTGAAAAAATGTTTGGTCTGTCTCAAGGTGGCTGTGGGGTTGTCATGGGATGACGGCTCAATATCACAGGTACAGTGTACTGCACGGGCAGCAAGTGCCAACCTTGTAATAGCTGTGCGATGGCTGTGCGAATGTCCAACGAGTCTAGTACAGTCTCTGTACAATTTTTTTGCCCCCAATGTTCATCGAAACTCCTACGTTTGCTTCATGATCAGTGGGAGGCCTCTGTGCAATGCCACCTGCAACATGTCTACTGGCTACGGGCTTACAGATTTTTCAATTTGTATTTAACTTCCTGTAAAACAAAATCGTAGAGGCCATGGAGCCCATGAATCCATACAAAATCTCACAGCTTCCTCCTGCCTCCGCACGGAGGCCGCAAGGAAAAGGGGATACGGGTAGAATAGGGGCTCCGTAGACCAATTGCAGGCCAACAGTAAACTAGGTATAATTCAAGCATACATGTACATGTACATGTATATCATGGAATACATTTCACATGTAGTGTGTTACTTACTGCATTGGACATTTTATTAAATTATGTACAGCTTACATTACATGTAGAATCTATAGATTTATGGGTAGTGTAGGCCATTACAATTGTGCTGATGTGAATTTGATATGACTAGTATGAGAGCAATCACAGTTTGATATTCAAAAGGATGATAACAAATCTAGGCCTACAGGCACTGTAGACAAATTAGATCTTAACCCAAGGAGTTATCACAGAACTCCTTGCTTAACCACACAGTTTGTACTACGAGTTTTGAAATGACCAAAGAGATATTATATAATTTACAAGTTACAACGTTAACTTGTTGCAATGTGCACAGTACATGGAGGCATACGTACAACATGCATATTTCTATAGATATAATCCGATAGCATTTTATTGTGTCAAGTGGGTTGCACGTAGGGGGTGTACATGTACATTGCTGATATTGTGTATTCTTCAACTATTTTTCACTATGGAAATCTTTACTGAGTATTTAGGTGCACAGGGCTTTTTTGGTGAAATTTATGGAATGATCCGTAGGCAAACATGTAATTTATTTTAGTTGAAATGCACTGGTAAAATATAAGCAGTATGCCTCAGATACTGCAAATGCAAAAATTTTTCGCGGTACATTAATTTTCGTGGATTTCACGCTATTTTCGGCGGGCACGAATTGTAGAACACACAAAAATATTAGCACAATTTCTTATGCTTGTTTTGAATGGACGCTGCATTGCGCGCTTCATCTGATTACCGGTAATACGTGTTTGAATCCAATTCATTTTAGAGTGCGAGTGAGTAATTGTGCAGTGCGAATTCAAGAACCTGCGAATGTTTTGGGGTCGCTCAGCGCGAAAATTTAATCACATGAACTAATGGCGTTTACAGTAGTAACTTAAAGTCACCCTGGATTCTTTTGCATGCCTTGCACTAGTATGGAAACTGGAGAAAAACTCCCACTCCACATTGCATGTCTCTTTTGATTTGTTTACTACTACATGCTTCAATGACCACACAATACATGCACAGCTAGCAGGGTACTGCATGATATCACATGAGCTAGCTGGCATGCCAAGTGTAGCGTTATTCCACAAGGCCATCCAGCTGGAAATATGGGGTCAACACACTATCACCCCACATCATGTCAGCCAGTGACATGTTGAAAAAGTGCATTGTATTTATTATTGATTAGCATTGTCTAATTGAGGAATGTGAGAATTGAAGCATGTCTATTGAAAGTTCAACGAATCGAAGAAGATTGAGGTGGAGGTGGCTATGTGAACAGCTACTTGTATTTTTCTCCTCCACATCTATATTATTTATGCATGACACACTTATGTAGTATTACAGGGATTTACATAGCCCTGCTTACCCATTTCCAATCTTAACTTTTGCATTGCAGAAATTATACTTGAATACATGTATGTGCATGGATTTTGGAATGATGTTACTGTATACATACCCTACATTGTGTGATACAGTCAAGAAATCTTCTTTAAGACACGTATGCAACCTATGCGCTGAAGATCAGAATTTGTGTCACAGTCTGCTGTTATATTTAGTATTTTACTTCAAGTTTTACTTTAATACTTATGTTATGTGTACAAAAACAACTGGTATACCGTTAGCTACTTTAAGATCTTTTTTATGCCATATTGACACAAGATCCTGATTAAGTTCTGGACAAAATACAGTGTAATATGTTCTGTGAGACTGTGATCAACTTGAGAATATTTTAATGTATAGAGTTGATCATTGTTGGCACGTCTTATCAATACCTCTTACATTTATTTCAGTATTATTGGATGAGTAGCATAGTTTACTATAATTTTCATCCCAAAGAAATTTTCTGTGTGATAAGGTATTTTTCCAGTGCAATGTTGTCAATCACAGTTGGTCAAGCAATTTCTTTGCTGAAGGCATGATAGCTGAAATATGAGCATCTTGGTAAAATGCAATCATCAATCATGAATTGGGAAAGGGAAGCTAATAAAGACTGAGCGGCCTTGACTCCAAGAGTTCTAAATCCGTCAATATGGCACTCTATAAAGTGTGAGAGGGTGTGAAATGAGGCAAACAATGAATTAGAGGCCACAGTAATACGGAGTGCATACAGTGTATGCATACAAACAACAACAAGGCACATGCCATGAATTGTTTGAACTAAACAAAAGGGTAAGAGGGTTATGTTGAAAGAGTTTCTTTTTTGTAAAGCATGAATCTCTTTATAAGTTTAGTCTGACATTGAATTAATGTGATTATCCATTGACAGGGTACAGGCTTTTAAAGGGTGAATTGCTGAGATAAAAGCAGAATAGAACATTCCTAAAACATTCTATTTCTAAGCGATTTGAAAAACAGCAACTTAATTTGGGGAAAATTATGCAATTTTTGCACCAAGTGAGCATATATTATTCATCATGTTCTCAATATGAAATGAAGTTGACCCTCTGTTTTTGTAATTCAAGGTTTCCATGTACAACATTCATAAAGCTAGTACAGAGTCTTGTACAGAGTGCATAATGGAGGTTAGTGTCTGACTGGGGGAGAAGGGGATAGATGTACACTGTCCCTTCATGATGACATGATGACTGTCCTGGTCATTGATGTGTAGGAAAGGTCAATGGATAAATCTGCTATGATGTGAGGTGAAAATGATAGGCCACAACAGGGTAGCTAACCTACTCCTAATGATGATGATAGCAGCTATGGTATGTGGGTATAGAGGCTAGACTGAAATCTCAGACACTGTCCTATATAAATTTTAATTTCATTTTCATAGTCTGTAAGACAGTATATATGTGGAACCCCATTTTGGAAGATGTAACAAGAAATATGGTATCTTTCCCACTTCTCACAATTTGATGAATATTATTACCGGTAGGCATTTGCTATTAAAGCGGTTTTGAACTTAAGCTGTAGCACAATGAAGAGGTTTCCTCATTTACTCAGTACTCACTAGAATTATGAATAAGATAAAAAATATCATGATTAATAGTGAAATAATTCTGACTCATATCATCAGCAAAATAGATGGGGAAAAGATTATTCTGGTGATATATATTTCATCTCAGGAAGGCTAAATCAAGTTCACGATCAGAATTTATCCTTCATATGTGCTCAGGCTAACCACAAAATTGAAATTGCAAATGGGTAAAAGTACAGGTAGACCTACACATTAAATCACACGTCTCACCATAAGTGAATACAGAAGGCTTCCATGTACTGTAGGCATACACATGTACATTACTTCTTTGCCGACTTGTATAATATAATGATAATAATAATGATCTAAATATTTAGAGGTGCTAAAAACAAAAAGGATCATAGTGCTCACAACCCCTCCCCCACAGATTAGAAAAGAGAATGGTTAAATTCACAAACTAAAAAAAAAAAGTAGCTCACATTAGATTAGTTTACGTTTAATATTTTCATTTTGCAAATATGATACAGATGCATAAAAAATAGAGGTACATTTGAGTAGGGCATTTCCATGGCTGGTTTGGATAATCTATAGCTTACATGGACAATAATAGTCTACATTTAGCCTAAATGTCTCTAATGTTGACTTTGAAGACTAAAGATACACAAATATGCATTTTAAAATTTTATTCAGGAGCCTGACTACAGAAGTCATTCAAATCTAATATTTGGATAGACAATTGCTAGCTTTTATCAATTATAAGTTTGATTGAGACGGGACCCTGTCTGAGTGAACGTGAAGTCTATAGACCAACTGATATTGTAAAAGAAGTGCTGTTTTAAAATCAGTAGGCTTAATTGTCACTCGGAGTTATTGTGATTCTTCAACAGATCCAAGTGCATTCTTTCACTTACTGTAGACAATAGAGACTCGTACCCCCTATTCTCCTACTGTACAATATTGCACTAGTTCATGGCATGAAGTACGGTTTTTAATGTGAAAATTCAGACTACACGATCTGCACACCCCCACTCATTGAATCCTCCTCCAGTAGAGAATGCAATACTTCTCTTCCTATTCCAAGCCAATCTACCATTTCATTGCACAGCATATATATCTTACTCACCGCTGCCTGTGCCTTGTCATTGATATGCCTTTTCAATAAATGAAGGGATATGAATTTTGTTCCCCAGATCTATTTTGCAGATGGTGGGCATATGCTCCACTAGATTTCCTATTCACATCTGATGATGACGCTGTGTCCTTATCTGCTAGTACTCATAGTGATTTTCTCCATGTTATACATGTATTTGACTCCTTCACAGAATAAATGACATTTATGTTACTTTACATTTAACCTAAGTCCTTATTTCATTGAGCTACAGTGTACACATATTTTTCTTGCCATAATGTCAAATTCTATTCATAATTTTTCAAGAGGAAATAATATGTTAAATTTTCTGATGGGAAGTATTGATTTACCAAGGAATTGTAGCTACATTTGGGCCTACATGTATACGTGTAACGTCTGATGGTTATCTCTTACATGTATACATGTACATGTATGCCTAAGTAAATTGTAGGAGAAGAAGGACCGATATGTGTTAGTATGCATCCATATAGCCTACATGTACTGTACATGTACATCAGTTGACATACAGTGTACATCAGTTACATTAACTCTGCATAAAACTCAAAGTCGCATAAGTCAAACTTTCCCTAACTTTTCTAAGTCAAATTTTGTATTTATAAGTGAAACTATTTTTTGTGGTCCCAACGGATTCGACTTATGCAAAGTTAACTGTAGGCCTATATCTTGTGATGATTTTAATTTCCAATAAGAAGAATTTTTGTTCATGTAGGTCCTAAATTTGTTTGTATGATTTAGTATAACTAAAGATCACATCTAATTTGCTTGTTTGTATGGGGATCGTGAATTTGTATGATCCTGCATTTATATTTTAGATGGTCAAATGACTCAATGAAGGTCCAGTATGAATGCAGCCTAACTGTGACTGTTGTTACACATGTATAGGACTGCTGTGCTTGTGCTGCCCACAGGCACATTTTGCGGCAGACTGCAAAAGCCTTGACCGAGATGTTTGTTCTGCAGCACCCACACACACACACCAGCAATGCATACCATCTCCTTGCTTGCCCCCAAAGACCTTGATGACCATACATAGCTTGGCTGACTCTCTGCAGGGAGGGGGGTTTCTTCAGGTCATCCCTGCTGCTTTTTAAAGGGGTTAAACTACTCAATTTAAAGCCCTGATGTACCAGTGGTATACAATGTATTCTGTAGCCCACATGCATGCAATGCTTTATTCCATCAAGAAAAAAAGATGTGTGATTCAAGATGCATATTTCATTAGGGTCTATTTCTTGTTACACAATTAGTATATACATGTAGCTATAGGCCTACGTGAAATTGTATTGGTTTCAACTGGTTTTTACGAAGACAAAGTAAAACAATTTATAAAGCGTAGCTCTGTAGTCTGTACATGTAGGTTGCATTTTGTGGACAAATAAAAAAAATCCAGAGATGTTTGGAATTGCAATGATTGAGAGGCTTCCCTTTTCTTTCTTGGGGGAACTTCACAAGAGAATATTTTGATGTTCACTTGAAGGTGATATTCACTCAAGTATATCATATGTTGATCATGAGACATGATATTTATGTACATTGGATTATAAAAAGAAATGGATATGGACCATGCCAGTATGTCTTAAAGAGAAACAATTTCAAATAACAATTATTTGCAAGGTAACTTCCTACTCTTTCTGTCTTGTGATTGATGGTCTGATTACCATATCATGGTCTTTCTGTTTACGATAATGCTCTTTTAGTCTAAACTCCTCAATTCTTCTGTTTATGTAGCTATGCTAAGATTTTTTTGAAGAAGATCTTACTTTGTCTTGAGATCTTGCATATTGTAATTGTTTTAAAGCTATTAAAGTAAATGTCACATTTATCATGTCCTCCTTGACATCTGCATGTTGCATCATTGTTTTGTTTCCTTGAAAGTGTAGGCCTACAGTACAACAGGCACACATTCCTTTTATTCTTATTTGCTGATTGCTCTGTGCAATTAATCATCTCTCAACTTCCCACTCTACGTGTTAGTGATTACTGCAATGAGCAAACTTTGATTTGTATGTGCCTTTCATAGAAGCTTAATCTCTATGATGAATTGGACAGATCTATCTGTTAAAGCCTGCTACAATGTACTGACATCTTGGGTACATGATCATAGCTATAGAACACTCTAGTTCTATTCAACTCTCTCTTCACTTTTCCAGAAAACAGATTTCAAAAAGAGATCATGTGAGCAATGAAAAAAAACCCAACTTTTTTGTTGGCAAGAGCTCTTTTCTGTATTGTTAAATGGTATTCACCCTTTCATTAAAAAAAAAGGTATTATTTTTTTTTTTTTCAACCAGAGCTCTTGTTAAACATTACCAGAGCTATATTTTTACTTTTCTAGAGCTAAATTTCTTGAAGCTCTCGTGTATTTTCGGGCTGTATGTGGGTGCAGGGGTGTGGCTTATTACATGTTTGCCCCACAAATGTAACTATGATTGAAATTGCCAATTTAGCATAATTTGCAAAACAGCAACATCTCTGTTCAGAGTGATATGTACATGTACATGTACATGGTGTAATATACACATGTTTGCAACAGACGTACTCACATTTTATATATTTCGGTAGGGTTTTTGTAAGATGTTTCAAATACTGTTTGTAGTCTACAGTACTTATGTTTAGCCATGAAATGCAATATTCCATTTTCTTGTGAAGCAACTTATTTACCTAGAGATGATTGGTACTACAAAATAAAAAAATAGTGTTGCGTAAGGCTTTGTTTCTTCCATTTTCCGATTTCAGCTTCTGTTCATTTTTGCAATTTGCTCTGATGAGTGCAAGACAAAAGGCTTCAGAATGAAGTTTTATCCCTCATTTTTTTTTTTTGCACAAATGATTGAAGATTATACTTACAAACAGTATGTAGGTGTATCCCCATCAAGAAATATTTATATCCTTAAAAAATGCCAACCTACTTACTGTATGTCCATATATATACTGCTCAAAATTTTCATAAGTTTAAACCCTTATTATCATAGCCGTGGGCAGTGGATCATGAAAGATGGAACAGAACATTCATGTGGAGAAAATCATGGAGCTCTCAAGGCATTTTAATATACACTGTAGCCTTTTATTATTTCATTATTCAGTGCTTTGTGTGGGCTGAGCTAGTACATGTACATGTACACACTACTTCATGTATTAGTCTTTTATTGAGATGCGAGATGCTATTGTAAGCCGTGTAAAAAACAGTAGTTTCGAGGAGGGCCGTAAAGAAGAGTTACATGTAGGCCTACACGTAACAGGAATCACATATTAATACTTACTACTAAATATTAAAATAACAATGTGTTCAGTTCTTAGAAAGCTGAATGTTCTTGCTTCATAATATGGTAAATTATTGGACATGTAGTTTTATTAAAAAAATATATTTAAAGACATTTATCTACGAATATTGCATATTTATGTCTGATCAGATTTTATAACTAGAACTAGAACTGTTTTATGACCATCAGGGCTGTTATGGTTTCAGTGTTTATTTTCATATCGTTAGCATTAGAAAGATTGTTATTGTGTGAACAATCTTGACCTGTAGGTTTGAATACTGTGAGAAAGGTTTAATGTAGATATTGTAGATCTTTCAATTTCCTTTATTTATGAGATGCTATAATAATTTTATGAGGAAGATATGCAATCTCCCCTTGGGAGCAGATGAAATGGAGGATGGCGAATTGAGAAGTCAAGGTGAATGAGATGTACCTGTACATGTATCAAGCATGAAGTTGATTTAAAGCGGAGAGTATAATGTGGCTCAATTTACAATTCTATTGCAGAAAGGATTTTAAAATCCAGTTTTCACAAAGCTTGTGAATAAATGAATCATGAATGATTATAAATATTTATTCTTATTTTTTCACATGCTAGCTGAAACACAGTATGATTTTCGTTTGATTGCACCTCAGAGCTGATACAGCATAATACCTACTTATGAACTAACATTTATTTTCTTCTTACAGAGTGTACAGTCTGAAATATTATTTAAATATTACAAAAGTAATTTGATGATGTGTGAATGGATCATATTTACTGTCATGAACCACAATGAGGGAAGGTGATCTAGTCAAAACACACCATGATTTTAATTTTAATTTTAATTTCAATTTTAGCCTTTTCAAGCTATAAATGGAATACCTATATGTGCTATCAAATGACATTTTCTGTAATTTCTGTATTACACAAAGTGAATGGTACAGTCATGCATAATCAACAATGTAGCAAGTGCTTCAGCGAGCATAAATTAATGCTTACCAATCGAGGAAAAGTAATTCTGAGTGTGATTGAACAGCAAAAATAACCCAAAAAAATGTTATACTCAGTTTTGTGTAATATGAAGTTTCTTGGAGGTCTTCATCAAATGCCCGATAGATGGCCACCAGTTCAGTATACCTTTGCATGGAAGGTCTTTAGATAGCAGGAAAGTGTTGATCTGAAATATGTCAATTTATTGTACTAGTCTAGACCAAAGGATGTTTGTTAACCACACCCACTTTTTGTGTCCTTACTCTACAGGTGTTCAGATAGACTGGTCAGATCACATGGTGTGGTGGGAAGAGAAGAAGATATGGTTGAAGAAGACCAGACTGACCCTCAATAACTATGGTGTCCAGGCTGGTGCCAAACTTCACTTTACCCCCTGCCACAAGACCCTGAGAGTACAACTACCTGATATGCAACTCATTGACCTCCGGGTCAACTTCTCCAAGAATGTGGTCTTTGCTGCTCAAGAAGTCTGCGGCGAATTAGGTAAGGAATACATTTGCAATCATTTTTATTCTACATGGTTAATATACTACAAACCCCATACCTTCAATTTCTGGTACCATATTAGTATGGATAATATTGTATAAGATATTTATGAAATTCAGGATATAAGTATATTCATTTTCACATGCTGTCATAGTAGTACACATTATGGACTGTACATGTATCAAGATTTAACATATTTGGTAAATTTATTCACCTACATGTAGGTATCAACCATGCTGAAGAACTGTCACTTCTACGAAAACCAGAAAAGGGTTTCAAGCGCAATGGAAAGAACAGAGGAAGTGGACGTAAGAAGAAAGAACGCGGAGACCGCGATTCCATGGCATCAAGCAACAGCAATGAGGCAGCATCAATAGGTAGCCTGGATGGTATTGGACCTACAACCCCAACGAGGAGACCCTCTCCAGGAAACTACAGGACTCCAGGACAGAATGGGAATCCTGGTTACAGCTCTGGATCAAACTATTCTGGGAGCATTGAGAACTTGGACACATCGCTGGTGAATAGTCCGCAGAGGCCGAGTAGGGAGGCTTTTGAGGGACTGATCAGACCAACATCTTACAAAGATAAGGCCTCTATCAATGCAGGGTGAGTAGCTTTATGAAAGTTTAGATGGTAGACTAGGGATGTTTATCATCAAGCCATTGATGACCTATAACCTATTGTACTAAGATTCAGAGGACTTCATGTTTCATGATATAGGTCCGTTATGGCATAAACATTCTTACAAAACATTGCCCTTGATGTCAATACAGGTGCACACATACTTTTCATAAAAGTTTGTGAAACTCCATGAAGCGTTAAATAACATTACACACACAACACATGACTGATTCCTTTTGAAACAGACTAGGATTGCTGTGGAACTTACAGACAAGCAATGGCATTTTTTTATCCTGGCTTCTATACACTTGACTTTCAGCCTTCAGGAAGAATTATTGAAAAAAGCTACCTATTCCCTTCATCTGTCAACCAATAACAAAAGCTAAGAAAGCTGCTGAAAGATTCACCAAATTTGTGGGAGTGACGCCCAGCATTTGAAATGTTGGAATAGGTTAATCTCCAGGTCAATCCCCCTGCATTAGAGACGGAGTTCAAGTTCATTGCATGAATGTTGTTCTGTTTGTTTAGGCCTTTACTTTTGGTGGATGCCTATAGAGACTTCTACTGTTACATTTGGTTTGAATTTGGATAGTGCAGAGTTACAGTAATTGCAGTCAGCCGGTATTGAGGTTGGTGTTGTACTACAAACCTGAGAAAGGTGTCAAAAAGAATTTATTATGAATGGTGGGAATGGATGCTGGGGTTCACTGAGACCCATGCTGCATAGAAATCAAGATTTGCAGATTGGGATTAAGTCAATTGAATGAATTATGAATTATCAAAAAATATAAGTGTTGAAAAGCAAATGAAGTAGGCCTGTATGCTAAAGAAGCATGATCAATCAAAATCCAGTGGAAGTAGTGAAAGAAATTATTAGCCTTTCAATTTTGCAAGGCATTGAAAGTGAGATCGCATATTATAAAGTAAAAACCATGATAAGAAATATAAAACAAATGAAAACAATTAGCCTACTCACTGAGAGATATTTCAACCAAAGACAATATCCTCTAAAATTCGCCTCTGAAAATAGAAGTCAATTACAAGGAAATTCAAAAGATAGATTATATATTGCTTACAACTAGTAAAGCTAGTAAATATGAAAAAAAAGAAAAAAAAGACGGTATATGTGTGATTTTGATGAGAAATGATCGTAGGGTATTGGTTATATTTGCGTACATATATCTGCACTTCATAGTATGCAAGCTACAGCTGCTTACAAATCCAAGAACATACATCCCCATAAGTCTACTCAGATTTCACATACCATATCTTAATGCTATTATGTTTGTTTGTGCGGAGAGAATCATGTTGGTGTATGGAATGGAGCTTGAAATCCAGTGAGATCTGAATAGGATCTTATCGAGGCTTCCATCTTGCCATGTCTAGGGACATGATCCAGGGAAGGTTACACCTGAAATCACCCTAGAGCTTTCCAGGAGAGGACTCCAGAAATAACACCTGGAATGTTTCAGAACATTTTTGAACATGAGTAGATCATGAACCTTATCACCAAGTGTAAACAGAAGAATAGCTGGGGATGATAAGGAGATAGCTACATGTATTATGACCTACTTACAGTACACCAGAAACATTCACAAATTTTGTGAGTGATAGAGTTTTGGGTCAGTATCAATTCACCAAAAATCAAAGAAACAATCGTCAAAGGCCTATGAGCTAAACTGAAAGGAAGTTGAAAGCTGTAGGTAATGTTTGTGCATAATGTTCACAAGGCCTATCAATATATAGTAAGTTTTAATCATTAGCAGCACCAAATAGTAGATTACAGTACATTAAAAATGTTTTGTATATATTAACAATTTGTTTAATTATGTATAAAGTTCAGTGTTGATGAGATGTCCTCTCTCATTTCTAGGCTAAATAAAGCCTTGTGACAAAAAAAAGTGATTGTAGAGAAAAGCTTGTCCGCATAATATAGAGACGCTATGTGTCTTGAATCCTTGGATCTCTACCAGATGCTCTTTGGCATTGGGATGTTGAGAAATGATGGAGCCATGGTAAGCAGACACTCCTATATACAATGGCGACCTTTGATGACATCCACTGGATGATTATTGGTACTATGGTAGTAGTTGCTAGCATTTGACAGTACAGATGGTTTAGAGACTAAAGATGTCTACAAAAACAGACCAATTTGGCCATGTTTATTTCCTGTAGAAAGGATGTAAACAATAGAAAATCTAATTTTGACAGATGCATACCTATTGCCTTTGGCTTTATGGTTTGTGAAATTCCCATGAATTGTTGTAAACAGCATCATGGTACAATTTCTGACAGTTCACATCTGAAATCGGTTGGGATATAAAGTACATTAGTCCTGTCTGGATGTCTTGATAGGGTGACTTGAGGTGACCTCATAAGGTGATTACTGAAAAGGGATTGGTTATGTTTATCTGCCCATAGGCTTTCCCCCAGTCTTTTAATTGATATGCATCTTAAGGACCTGTTTTGCCTGTGGTACATAAACAGTCTGCCAAATTAGTAAGGAGATGGGGGAGGGGCTAGGTTGGAGAGAGTGAGTCATTTCACAACTGTATTGGAAGAAAGAAAGAATGAAAACAGGTGAGAGAGAGAGAGAGAGGGACAGAGAGGACAGAGAGGGACAGAAAGAGAGAGAGAGAGAGAGCGTTGTTATATAGAAGGGTGGTGTGGTGTAATTAGGTCGGTGACTAACCTGGGAGTGAGCAGGGAGTTATAACTCCTTGGACTGAGCATGAGCTACAGTATTACCCATTCACAATAAAGAAATATATATTTAAACAGAACATGCTTGAAAGTGATATTCCACATTTCTCAGGGGTGCTGTGGGCAGGTGTATTACAGGTATTTAAAAATAGATGGGGTGGGGGGGGGGGGGGGGGAGGTTTACTGTTCCGTTTTCTTGAAAAGCTGAATGTGTCACATTGCTTCATTAAAGTCCATATCAACCTAGATTGCTATCATATGATGTCCCTCATCAGTAGACCATGTCCTATTTTATGGGTCAGTGGGCAGAATTGATATAACTTGCAATATGAGACTCCCTCTATTTTCTCTCTTTATTTTTGTGTTACTATATGAGATCCAGATAATGTCCTCATCTTTATAACAGAGGCCTTGAAAATAAATGGGATTCGGATGATTATTGTATGCAATGATGCATCCCTCTACCATTTGATTGATCTGTGATTTTAAAGAGTCTTTCAGCTGAGTGTGAGCCGAATGTGGTAGCCATAGTGAATTTACAGAGGGAAAGGGATATAAAACAACTTTATAACTAGGTGGGCCAGATTCATGTAAACTGAAAAGTAAAGTTGAATACAAACCAATCTTTAAATACACATGTATGCTCCTTAGTCCTAAAGCTGATAGAGAAACTGTTTTTGTTTTAAGATATAAACTCTTTCATCTTCATACTACATGTACATGTAATTATTAATTTCACTTTTTATTTCATGTGAAAGCTATTTTTATGCCCTATAAGATTTCATGTAACATGAAAAGAATGTAAAGATACTGGCAGATGGGTTTCCACAGTGACACTCCTCTGTGGACAATGGGATCTGTAGTAATTCATACAATTTAGGAGGGAGATATATCAGTTGACATTGTAGAAAATTGAAACCATTGTGGAGCTGACATTCAATACTATGGCAGATGTGCTTGTTTAGATGCGTAGCTAGTGATATGTTATTGGTAATGGACCTCTCCCTTCTGGAAGATAATTCTAATCAATCTCCTTGTGACAGAAAAGATAAGAAGAAATCTTCACCTCAATATAGTCTTCCTACAAGCTTTCTGATTTGAAATTATGAAACTGAGTTAACAATGATACCAAAGAAATTACAGTTGAAGTATTTCTGCTGACTAGTGAATCATATTACATGTACATGTACAATCGAATCGTCTTTAATTTCAAGTATTTAGTTACTTTTAATGCAAATGAATTCCAAGTAGAGTAATTTTCTTTGATTGAATTGAATTATGTGGGGAAAACACAATCAGATTTCATTGAATTATCAGGTACACGTGGAGGTGTGCTATAATAATGTAGACAAATGCAAGGAAGTTTGAAGCAATGCCATTAATCCTTGCTTGTCTATAATGTAATGAATGTCTGAAGGTAACTTAGCATTCTAGCACTCCCAAACACATGTATTCAATCCATAGCCCAGCCTATTATATTGTTGATATACATGAAGTAACATTATTATTATGTTATCAGTGATGCATGATGTGACCTATAAGGTATGATAGAAGCATACATGTAAGCATACTAACATACCAGCTCTGTCATAAATCATTTCTGTTCTATTCAACATTTGTCTCAGTTTAGGAGGCAACCTTTTGACTGTTTGAACTTGGTAGACATCACATCCCCAGGGGTGCACTGAATGTAGTCAGGTTCCTTTTAGTGGATGATGTAAGGTCCTCATCGTGACTTACTCCATACAGTGTGGAGAAGAAGAAAAAGGAAAAGGGGAAAAAAATACATGTCATCATTATCAGATAACAGGATGCAGTTAAGGATGTAAGAAATAAGTACAGATTGTGATTAATGTGAATAAAATGATGAAATTACTTCCTTAATTACAATCTTTGTCAAGAAGAGTATCCACTATTCAATGTGAAGAGAGATGGAGGAAATGAGGGGATGGGGGATTCTGTTGATAAACACCAAGGAGGTACTGTACTAGTACCTCCTTGATAAAAACATTTTACAGGTTTGGAACTCAGCCAGTAAGTTTAACTTTGACCGAGTTACATAAATGTGGTCATAGTGATGAGTTGTTGAAAATTGGATTTCATCTATATGCCATCTGATTGCACTCTACCTGGCATTTATTAGTGAAAATAGATTTATTACAAACAAAGCTCATAAATTTATATCCGGAGGATCAAAATATAATTGAGGCACACATACAAGGCCATTACTGTCAAAAATAAATTTCTGTAAAATCCAGTATTCAAGTTGCAATTAATTACTGCTTCCCAATTTATTTAGAAACAATCAGTTTGGCAGTATTTTTCATAATTTTATTTTTAACCTCCAGTGTGTATTTTTGCGTAAAGAACAAACAGTAGGCTAACAAACAGAAAATGCTTGTATATATGAAGGGCACATTTCTTTTTTAGTGAAGAGTAAGGAATTGGCACATCTTACTTTTGTACAGTATAAACATCCTTGCGGGTGACTTCACACATACTTTAAAATGTATAGGCCCCTACATCCAGGGGCATACGCCTGTCAATGTGTGTATGCATGACTGTTACTGAATTCTGTTAAAAATTGGTTATTTTTCAGGCCATCTACTTTTATTTTTCAGACCTTGATAATCTACATGTAGAATTAAGGGGATGTTTGTGACAAATTCCATGCTTTACAAAACTTAAGGATGTTGTGGAATGCACAGAACTCGATATCAAAATTTAAAGTTGCTTTTGGGGATCCTTGAGCCTGCCCTTCCATCAGCCTCCTATGATCCTCTTTTTGATTATTACTGTCCTATAAAAATGCTATGGATGTCTTACAATCTATATTTTCCTTGTTTTCATAGAATAGGGGATTTAATTTATGAGTATGCATGTTTTCTGGAAAATGGTGGGGGGGGGGGGGGGGCGATCATTTAGAACAGTCATGTGTAATACCTCTTTAAACCTAGAAGGAAAAGGTGTAGGCCTAAATGCAGGGCACTCCTCCCCTTTTTCTTCCAAGCAATGTCCTATCTACCTTGCTGTCATCTTCCTCCATGTGTTGATGAATTATGAGAACAGATTGAGGTCTTGTCTCCCTAGCTGATACCAACAGTTGAGCTTGATAGCACTTCATGCCGTGCACCTCTCTTATCCAATCAAATAGAGGCAGATAAGTCACTTGGCTTACAAATTCAAATGCCAAAAGTCTTGGTACTGGAGATTATAATAGCTCAGAGCAACTACTGTTGTCTTTGACACTTGGGCTGCTTCTTGAGTTTAAATGGAAACTGCTGTGGTAGGATAGTACAAATTATGACACGCTTGAAATAGTTAGCTCTGTTCAGATCTGGTTATCTTTCAGATGAAATGTATGTAAAAGAGCTGTAATGCGTGTTACTTTCAATTTAAAAGATATTTGGTGGGGATAAACGTGACCAAGGCATGTTTTGTAATATAGGACCCCTGTTACACATGCGTCGGCTTTCAAAGGCGGCCCCGGAGCCGGCTTCACACCTGCAATTTGAAGCCGCCTCAAGACCATTAAAACCCCTGTTACACATACCTCGGGCCCGCAATTTTGTGTCTACACATACGCCGCCTTCATGTCGCCTTTTCACGAGCTAACGTTGGGGCGCACTCCATGTAATAATTTTTGCGCGGTTCGCACACTCGCACTATCTCATCGACATCGCGAACGGTCCGCGCATGCACAGCTCTTACGGGTTACGTAACTTCCACTTTGGTGTTACACATACTGATTGCGGGACTGAGTCCGGCGTGAGGCCGGCCTCAAACCATATCCAGAGGTGGACTGGGATGGAGGCGGCTTCGAGGCGGCTTTAGTCCGGCTTTTGAAAAAAGTTGATGTTACACATAACGTCGAGCGGCCTCAGTCCACTTTCAGAGGTATGTGTAACAGGGGTCTAGGATTCAGCGTACGGTCGGTCTGTTGCATATCTTGCGCATCAAACTACTTCCTTATTAATTTTTTTGAGCAATGCTTGTGAAATTTGCCACACACATTGGTCTTGGGGTGAAGATGTGCAAGACATATTTTTGGAATGTGTCGGAAACTGAGTTGCCATGGTAACGATATATGGCAATAAATCAGGAAAATATTGCGGATCAAACAACTTCCACACTTTTTCAAGCAATGCTCATGAAATTAGGCACACACATTGTTATTGTGGTAAAGATGTGCAAGACATATTGTTTCAGTGTGTGGCAAACTGCATTGCCATAACGACATATGGCAATAAAACGGGAAAATATTGCAGATCAGCCCACTTCCTCATTTTCGGAGCAATGCTTAGGATATTTGGCACACACATTGGGGCGGGGGTATTAATCACCATCAGTGATATTCTAGTTATTCTACACTCTTCCTGAAGTATTTCAAATTATGCAGGGTTTTGCTCAAAGAATCATTTCATCTTCTTTACACATCTACACTTACTGATGTATGATAATTTATGCCATAAGTTTGCCCAAATATCTCGCCGTTTTGACTGATCACTGATCTGAGTTATTTCTATTTTAAGATGTTGATTTGTTATGAATTAAGCTTGTATTTTTGTCTCATTTAAGGAAATATATGTTAAATATCAAGGGTTTTCTTCTTTTTATAAATTGATTCATAGTCCAGTATATTCTTAGCATTTGTAACGGGTTGTTTAAAGGCAAAGAATACATGTAGTTAAAATCTTAGAGGGTCCATTCATTTTAGGGTGTCCTTAATACATTATTAATATGCTAGAATATCTTCCATATCTTATGAGTGTAACTAGATTTAGAGCAGATTATACAATTTTATCAGTTGATTTTAGTGATAAAAGAGAAATTCTAAGATCTTGATATTGATCGCATATGAAATAAAGATGAGGTTTTATTAATGTGGGGATACATGTTTATCACTGTCATGTACATACATGTGAACATCCTTCTATCTTATATGACAAAGGGCATATGCCATTCTAAATGATTGGTACTGATTTCTATTTGGGGGATATTAATGTCAATCAAATAAGGAAATGGGTTGGGTTGATACGAGGATTTACACTTCAGAGTGTATCAGGTTTGCTGGATAAACAGTCCACAAAATCTAATTGAATATTTCCTTATAGTGACATCCAATCAATTAAACTTTGACCTCTTTCAAAGACAATGACAAGCTTATTCTGGGGTTGATAGTGTTGGACAGCTACGTGTATATACATGTATGTAGAAGACATTATTGGCAATTGAATAGATTGTTATTCTCAATATGCTGGTAGTAGGATAATGTTCTTGTGGGTACAATATGTAATCATGCTAGGATTAAATTTATGTTAATAAATGCTAACTGATATATATTTTTCTCTGTATGTATATGTTTGACTTATTATATAATAGTATGTAACCCTATACAAAATAAAACTGTCATGCTCATTTGCCTGAAAGCCTTTAGTTCAAGTATCCATTTCAAACTGATAGCTGAAACTGAAAAAAAATGCATTGGTTTATCTAACGATATTCAAGAAGAATGATGTGTTTTGTAACCTTTGCGTCATCTTGATTGGAATGTATTCTATTGCTGATATTGACTTCCATGCCCACCTGAGTCAATCTAATTAATTAGATGTCTATTTATTGACTTGCCCTCATTTACTGTTCATCATATGAAAACCTACCCTCATAGACGGGCTACCTTTTGTTCTGTCTGAGTAATGATGCAGAAAATTGATTGTAACAGTGTCCTGACGAGGTCATTTGGTCATGTGATCCATGCTAGCTAATGCCAGGATGATGATAACTGATGTTTGACAAGATACATGAGATGTCAAACTTGCAATGCTAAATGCACTTAATGATAAACTTCCAGCACTCAAAATGTATGTGAACTGACATTCAGCTTTGATAGTTTAGGGCAGATTTTAATCTAAAAAGGATTTGCATCAGAAGAAATGTAATGTAAGAAGCATGGGAGTGTTATTAGAAGATATACTGTATTTATAAGCTTACTGGTATTATGATAGAAATACAAACTGGAAGGATGATTGTTTGTGTCCATGGAGATAGATACAAACATGTGACGTTTGTCTTGTAATTAAACCACACAATTAGAAACAATAGATCTACTATTAAAACATACCATAATTCTAATATTTATTAAATAAGAAGGAAGCAAGGAAATGTGAAATCACATTGTGTAGGCTGAAACAATGACATCACAAATGCTTCCGGCTGCTGTAGTGACACCCTCACCTACATGTAGATTGTATTTTTATTGATATTTACAAAGTGGCAGTGGACATCCTTCCAAATTCTTCCTGTCTACACATCATTTTTCTATAAACAGCAGTGGTTGTCTACGTACTAGTACACCATTTAAGGTAAACATGTATTGTGTGTGGGTGGATTGATGACATCATACATTGCTCTAGTAATAGTCATAAGTGCACTATTTGAAAAGAAAAATGAAAGTATTGCATGGTACTAGGATCAAGATGTAAACATACATGTAGATAAGTAGGTTTGCTGGCTAATTGAGTATCTTTTATGAAAAAATTAAGATTCAAGATTCAAAATATTTGATTTTATTTGAGGACGTGTACATGCAGTTATGGTCCCCAATCTCCCAATTCAGTATAATTTCCAGTATTGACAGTGTTTGTTTCTGAATTGGGATCATGCTGCTACTGAAGTGGAAGTTTGTCAGACCCATGTACTCAGATTCCTGTATGGTTTTCAATCCTTCACCACATCTCTAACCTATAGTTTACAATTAGATTAATTTAACAAAGATAAGGAAAACAGGGGAATTGTGTTTTGAAGGAAGGTGGGCAAAGCTAAATGACCACAAATTAGAGAAGACAAAACAGAGATATTACCACAAACCTCAGTAAATACTAGTAATCCAAGGTTTATTGTCAATCGAAAAGGAAGTGGAAGAGAAAATCTAGTTAAAACTAGAGTGAAAATAAATTTGAAAGGTTATATTTTGTATGGGTGACATTTTGGTTTATTTTACTTTCTTCCTTCCTGTTGCATACCATTGTATCCAGGTTAACTGTATAGAGTTAATGGAACACCTATGGAATGTTAGCACGTGGTTTATGGTGCCTGTAAACTCAACAATTGTCAATCTTATGACTGTGTTTGCCTTTGTTATTTGTGGTTGCCTTTGTTATTTGTGGTTGGATAACAAAAGTAGATATTTTGAGTCAGCTTATGGATAGGTTATTTCGTTGTTTGGGCTTTTAAGAATTAAGTGGTAAAAACTTTCATTTATGGACTCTTGTGGTTTAATTGTATAATGGTTTATTTTCATTTTAGTTTTGACAATACTGTGTACTGTGGATTCAACTTGTGGCTATTGTATGACTACAGTTATGACATTCAATTCAATTAAGGTTTTATCATAAACAAAAACAAAATTCCAAATAATAAAATTTCATATTTACAGTAAAATACAAAAAATATGGAAGAAGCTTATGAACATGCAATAGATCATTAACAAATAAAACAGGACTTAACATTGATCTTTAAAAATGACAAAGTATGTATAGCTATAGCAACTATTTTATCAACTAGATTTTACAAAAGTATTGGTACAGGAAATAGATTGTGTTTTCAAAGAGACATTGTAATCATGTCCAGTGGTAATGATGATAACAAAGGGAATTGTAGTGGTGAATGAGAAAACCAATGACTAAATAAATTGATGAATCAACAACACAAATAATAAGGAACATTGGTTTGTGGTCGTTTTGACATAACACAAAAGATATTTACAGTGAATAGACCTGTTTACTAAGTGATTCAAATTTTATGCATACTTTTGAAACAAAGGTTGTTCTTGACAACCTGAAAGCTTGCCAGAGGCTTGCCAGACATAGCAACAAGTAATGTATGCAAACTGGATTCCAAGTATTGTAGTTCATTCATTAATAACAGGTTAATGGAATACTTCGTTACTAGGTCCCCAGGAAAGAAACATTATATTCAAATAGAAGCAACAAGTAGAATAGACCTGTTACTAAGTGATTCAAATTTATGGATGTTTCTTTCATGGGGACCTAGTAACGAGGTATTCCATTAACCTGTTATTAATGAATGAACTACAATACTTGGAATCCAGTTTGCATACATTACTTGTTGCTATGTCTGACAAGCCTCTGACAAGCTTTATGGTTGTCAAGAACAACTTTTGTTTTAAAAGTATGTATAAAATTTGAATATATATTTGTGATCAGTTCTATTGCACAATACATTGGTGATAGTATTTTTTCTGATACAATTGGAGTTTGCAAGAGAGGTAATGGTCCTCACATCAGCATTGCCAAAAAACTTTTATTCACAGATAATCATGGAGAGGGGGAGACTTCAAAATTGATTTGCTAGTTTGTTGTGTATCCTTGATAGAGTGTGAATGTTGGCCTCAACTATATGCATATGAGATATCATAGTGAGTAACATGTAGAGTGTACTTGGGATCAGGCTGTACAGGTGCATAAACAAACACAATAGAAGGATAGATACTGTACAAGTGTACTATACTTTACTTTGACTCACTCTAGCCCTATATTAACCATTGTTCTTGTGCTATAGTATGGAACCTTGAACACCAAATATGTCACTTTTCAAGTGAACCATATCTTAAAGGTAAATGTAGGGTTCTACCTATGGCTTTGTCAAGGAATTGAAGAAATTATGATTATAATATAGGCACTTATAGGCCCGAATTCATAACAGAGGTTTAAACTGTGGGTAAAGTTTAAACCCCCCGTAAGCATACTAAAATGAACATAAAAAGCGCACATTGCCTATGTGCGCACTTAAAGAAAATTATATAATTGGGTTGGAGTCCGTGCGCACGTACATGTACGCTTAAAAAACCCAGGAGGGGGTTTAAACCATGGTTTAAACCTCCTTTGTGAATTCGGGCCATAGGCTTTCATGCGTTAGGAATCAAAAGTTAGCAACAAGATTTTCAAACAACTTTGTGGTATAGAGAATAAATGTAGGGATAAAAAATGAAAGAGTTGGAAAGAGTTTTCTTTATGTAGGCCTCCGTCTTTGGTTATAGATATTAAATTTCATAGTTGCAGGATTTGGATTTCATAATTTTCATTCCATTGCATGACATACTGGGGTACACAAAGTAGAAGTCATGCTTTCATACAAGTATGCTAGTTTCTACACAAAAGAATATGCATGAACATGCCAATGTGTAGGCCTACATGAACACAACTATATGCAGCAAAGATATAACAATTAAACATACATGTCTGTTTCAAGTTGGCGCCAAACAAAACATTGTTTTTCCTCTTTAGGCCCACTGAATAACATGACAGTTGTGGTAAAGAATATTGTTTTTTTATCATGACCTTGCATTGTATGCCTGCACAGACTCCATTGTGAAATTGCTTGTATGAAAATTGATCTGTTTGTATTCTTCTATAACCTAGCATGCTGTAGAGAGAACTGTTGTCAATACATCACACCATTGCATTGATAATAATTGGCCAAATAGGCCCTATCTGAAAACAACCAATAGTAGATTCAATTACTGTGTTATTTGCTTGTGGCTTGCATTGTCGCTAGTCATATTTACCCAGATAATTAACAAATATTGAAAGGAAGTATTTAGAAACTATAAATAACAAATGAAGAGGTGTAGTTTTGTCATTTATATGAGATTTATTAATAGATTTTTCAGGCTACTTTTATACCTAATATTGCAAGAGATCTAGCAATCTGCACAGAAAACTGATATTGTGTTTTGGGGCTAATGCTAAATTGATTTTTGTAAGGCCGGCCAGCAGGACATGCTCAGAAAGAGAATATCCTATTTAAGGATCATAGTTGAAGAGCAATAATTAAAGCACCCACCCTTCTTAAGAGTAATAAGAGGGATATGTTTCACAATTAAACAATAATTGATACTAGTAATATATATTGCCTCTCAATGGAGCTGAAGAATAGTTTCAGTTTCAACATGTTTGTTCAAGAGGATGAAATTGGGGTTGGGTCATTTTATTTCACTAAACTTACCCCTCACTCATGAAAAATATGTATAATAACAATTTTTTTTGTTGATATGAAAGAAGTTTGATGCTTTAATTATATTTCATTATGTGATACTATTACAGAAAAGAGCACCAATTTAAATAAAGATCCGGGTTTCCTCTTACATCCAGACAGTAGTTATCTGCACATAAGATAGAAGCTGCACTTGAAAAAATGACTAAAAGAGTTTCTTTGTATCAGCTTTGAATCAATAAAATATGTAAATTGATCATATAGACAAGTAAAGAAAAAATATGTTAATTATTAAATGGTATGAGTGGTAATCCATTCAGGCCTACATGTCATACAGAATCAGTACTGTTGGTTAATAATCAACATGCAAACTCGCAGGGAAGCAGGCCATTAATTATCATCCACCTGAAATAAAGAGGAAGCTTTTATTTGTTTTCCACATGGTTCAAATGTACTCCATGCAATCCACGGATATACCCATGAAACATTTCAAGAGATATGGACGAAGACAAAACAAGAATCAGGGGAGTAAAAAAATCAATGACATGGTATGCTTATTAAAGTAGAAGATCATTAAGATGTGAACATTTTTATGAAGTTATTATTTTTTTTTTTACTAAATAGTAATTACGACATTATAAACATTGACATTATGTAATTAAATACCTGCGTGATAACCTGATGAGTTGCCGATCGAAAAGCTTCGTTATCTTTTTAATTTGTTATCGTTTTAATGTTTTAATATATTACTGTTTAAAGCCATTTGGACATTATGTAATTGTTAGCGAAGGAGAAGAAAGCAAAGTGACAACCTGTGTCTATTCCCATGAAATAGTTTATTTAAAGGAGTAATACTGATTACTACATACACTAGTGTAAAGATATTGTGAATGTGATATTCATTAGTATAATGTACTTTGAAGCTCATTATTCATGCAGGGGCAGCAGGGATATCATTTCCCCCATATTGTTTCTTGATATAGTAGACCTAGATCCATTATCTTTGACATACATTCGTGTGGACCTACCTGTATTTACAAGCCCATGGCTCATGCTGTTAGTATTCTAATCCTATGCAATCTCTGCTTGCCACAAAACCAATTAAAACTGTCTTATGTAATTGCACATCTCCATAATGTCTATTAGTATGGCAGGCATTTTAATAAATGAGCTCTTAGTCATTAGGAGATCTGTACTCACGTGATTTGCATATAGATTAAGTTCAAGGCAAGTCTTATTAGATTTATCAGGGCCCTCTAGCTAGAATGTCACTACATTACTTTAATTTTTTTCTTCTGTAGTAAATATTTATAAGCAGTCGGTAAGTACACACACAGTGGGCCTACATGACTTATTTTTTTGCTTTAAAGGGAATCTTGAGTTCTGGGATGGGTGAAAAATAATTTGAGCTCTCTCATTCATTTTATGTCAGTTTGGAAAAACAGAGTAGAAACATCCCCTGAAAAGGAACGCTCTTCAAATTCTCTTATATTCGAAAATATGACTAGAAATAGCCACATGTGTGTAGTCCCATATACCCATTTCTGTGTGCAATACATGTGCTTCTCAGGGTGATTGGGTCAATTTCTTATCTATTCTGATGATTCCAAAACAACGCAGTTTAATACAATTCTTATGTAGACATAGTCAACCTTTCCCAATTCCTTTGAGACAGTTTCTTTCACAATGTAATTGCATGACCAGAACTCTACTTTATCTTTAATGGGACATATGAAATTAGTAATTTATAGTGATTTGTATTTGAAAGAATTTGATCAGTCCTCAGATAAAACTGTTTTTTAGGTCTGTATGTATCACATAACAGATACTCTCAAGTCAAACCATGTTATGAGATTAGCCAATGTGAGTGTTGATGAAATATACCCCAGGATACTATCACTTCTCAGTTAGAACCCTATAAATGACACACACTGTAATGAAAGACAGGAATGCTTTGTATTTCCCAGTCTGAGTAGATATTGACGACTGGGAGTTGAGAGATATAGCTTTATCATCACAAAATACGATATGAAAACATACAAACTTGATCCAGCGTGTCCCTGACATAGCTTGCTACTGTGTTGTAGAATAAGACATTCATGGAGATAATTATGGGGCTGCCAGGGTTTTTATCATTGCTGGGATGCTTATTAACGACCCCATGTAGAAGATTCTTGTCATTCCATCATGTAGCTCTATCATCATCTCCTCCTGTCAACTTCAACAGTATAACTATGTGAATGCTCTACACTAGCACTCATGAGTAGGCAGATGTGAGGGGGAGGATGGAGATATGTAGATTGGTAGTGAGAAAAACAGGTTTGGTACCCTGTTTAACTCATGGCGTGGTTAAAGGGATTTTCCCAAGTGGATGAAACCAAGTACCCTTCTAGCCCCCTTATACTAGTTTCATTACATTATAGTTGGAACATTTCCCCGTTTAACATATTGATAAAATGAAATAATGTGAAATTTTCATTTGTCATCAGCAATTAACGCTCCGTGATAGTTGCCTTTGAAAAGTAAAAGCACTTCTTAGAGAGAGGAAAAAGAAACAATTCCCCAAATAGAATTTGCTCACAAGGACAATCTATAGTGGGATACATTACATTCAGGCAATATCAAAAGTGCCAGTAGCTATTGAATAATAAATATGATGTTGCACTTCTTGGCAAAACATCCCCATATTTAGGTATAAAACTTTCAATTTTCAATTTAATCCATTGAAATTATTTTACACTATCAGATCTGGAAGAACTGCCATTCTAGGAAGTTGAGTGTTTTAGGCTTTCAGTTTCTCATCTATGTCAGGATAGACGATATGACATATCAAGCTGTGTTTGTTCGTCTTCTTATTCCGTTTGCTTCTCATTTCATCAGAATTCCTACTTCCTCCAATCTTCATGTCATATTTTTGTCAATTTCATTTTTCCTGTTTGGATCCAGCATTCTTTTCATTAATAATGAAAAGACCCATCACAAACATGCTAACCCAGTGCAGTAGCCAAAGTGTATGAAGCCTCATCTATGTCTCCATAAGAACCCTTAGGAGAGGGAGCTACTTTGATTGAAATTGATAGCAAGGATCATGAGTGGTCTATTTTTGCTAGCTAGGCTCCATCAAGAAATAAGTGTGAAGAGAAATGGTCAAGAGAAAACAAAGGAATGGTTCACGTATATGTAGACCCCCGAAGCAAGGTGATGAGTCCGTATACTTACAGGGAAAATTTTGATTGAGCTCCACTCTGCACTTTAAAAAAAGATTTTTTGTTGGAAGTACCATATCATGACACCTTTTTATATTGTAGATAAAATTTGAAATTATAATTTGCATATTAATGAATAGGGTAAGGACTTAATGATTGTCAAATATTGTTATGAATATACTTTCACATTGTTGATTTAGTTAAATGTTCAAATTTTCAGCCACAGACCCTGATTACAGTAATTTTATTACATTGTCTGCTTAGCCAGAAGGGCTTTCACTTTGCATGAAATGATAGGAGTTAATTTCCTTCTGATTCTTGGCAAGTGATATGTGCAATATTATCAATTTGAATTTAAATGTAAGGCTTGAATAGGAGCATAATTGCATTGAATTTACCAAGAATAACTTATTACTGCCTTGGGAAGTGGTGGGATTCAATATTGGTTTAATTTAATATTAGAGTATGGTTTACCTCAGGTGGGCTGTCTAAATTAGTATTTTCTTTCTCTCTGTAATGTTATTGAATATTGTGAGATATATTAGTTAGCCCAGGGTCTATGGTTTACAGGGTTTTAAGAATGTTACCTCATTCCTGCTTGGCATGGCAGACTCGATGTATATACCCCAGACCTTGATGATGGGAGCATGTATGTATGTATTAATTAGATTATAAAGTTTATGTCTATTCCTTGTGTGCAGGTGTAATAGTCATCCTTGCTCACCAAGGGATGTACGTTTCTTTATCATATTTAATCAAGCCATTAAGATGTTATACATTGGCTGCCATGTTTTCCATATTTCAACAGAAGATATTTGGTGCATCAAGATGGTCAAAAATCAAACACATTTTCTTCACGTGATCATGAAAATCTATCTAGCCGGATAATTTTGTGTACCCTATCTCATTCACAATCCCAAATTATTATTTCTTTTTTTTATAATAGAAGGACAGAAATCTATTTTTTTTAGAGAACCACCGCTTTCACTTTTGACCTTTGCCTTCTAGCCATGTGGTTGTGCTAGGCTGAAAAGTGACAATAGATATTAGGATTTCTTGGAAATGAAAATATGAATCCCCTCACAAGGAGATGTGTTTAACACTGTAGCCTTGAGTGGGGGTGCAATGATTCAGGAAATATTGATGCAGATCTCGAGAAGTGGTAGTCATGTGATGCAGTAAAGCCTATAGATCCAGGAGATCAGAAAAAGACATGGGGCTCAAGATGGGATATGCATGTTGTACCATGGACCTTCTACTACTATGTAGGTCCATGGTTGTACAGATTGAAAACTTTCAGGATGGTTTGATAAGATTTCATGTAGAGAGAACAATAGAAGAAAAAGGGAGAATTAGGAGAGGTTATTCAAGCTTTCAGGTTAGTCACAGAGCTTTCCTCACTTTTGGGGTGCATACAAATTATTGTAAACTTCAGGTCTATAGAAGTATTCAATTGCCCAATGAACAAACATTAAAACCACGTGATTATCAGTCATTTGAGGCTCTACTTTCACATTCATTTCTTATATTATAATACTAGAATCGTAAACCACAGAGGATCCTGTGTATATCTGGGGACAAATATAGATTTCGGTTTGAAATGTAATCATGAGGATAGATGGACTTTGTACAGTGTTTCTTACTTCATAATGCCAAATAATGAAGATTGTTTGTGTAGCAAATGATCGTCTCTGTGTACAAGCACAGTGCAGAAATGAAAGCATGTCGTGTCGAGGAGCGATGTGTAAATATGACAGTCTGATGAATGTTCTCTTATGGTGGAGTTTTTATTCAGACTGTATTTACGCATGACATACAGATGTAGTCTGGATTGTATTAAGAAGGGTGAAAGATATTTTGAAGCCCTGCAGAAAACAGGTTTGCTGTCATAAAGATTTGTTATAAAGGGCACTCATATGAACTTGCAATTATTTTTTACAAATAGTTTTTCATGATTATTTGCTATAATGATGAACCAAATGCAGGGAAAATCATAGAGCAAGAACAGTAGAATAGCCTTTTTAGTTCTACTAGTGCTTCATAGCATGTAGGCCTTTTTCTTAAGGAAGAATATTCTATTAGCATATCAAAATTGAACAAATTACAAAGAACCTTTATTTTAGTAATATTGGCTGGCTCTAGTAATGAGCAGGTGTACCGGTACATCCTTGATATGAGCCATTCATGTGGAGGATGGTTATATTTTGAACAATATATGAGTTGCAGAGGAGGATAAATTATGAATTTGGAATGTGGATCAGATATTGAATTCATCTTTGACCCCAAGATAGCCATATTTCTTTGAGTTTATTTGTCAATCTCTTTATTGCCCTATGGCTTGTTTATGGAGACATCAGACATGAGCTTTGCCTGCTGGGTAGACTAGGGTAGACAGCTGTTTGTTTGTATTGAGGAGACATGATATAGTAGACTCATTTCCAGCTGTTTTGAGGATTTGATTTAATTGAAGTATGCAAATCAATTCTACATGCAGATGCACTTTTCAGGGCTTAGGAGGAAGGGAGATGGATGGGGTTGATGTTAATGTATTATTTTATTTTCTTCTGTGTCATAACTGATCAAAAGCTATAGAGAAACAAATATGTTTAGAAAAGAAATGCATTTATTTTGTCTTCTTCCTCTCCTACCACTGCCTCCCAAAACTGATACATTGGAGGCCTATCAACTCTATGTATGGCTATTCAAGCTACATATTCTGTATTTTAGAAAAAGAGCTACATTGTATGTGTAGACCTGCCACCTGAATGTACACATGGATATGCTATCCAGACCGACACATTAACATAAGACTCCATATATGTAGAGAGATTTCTCACCCCAGTCTAACAGTCAAAAGCAATCAATTAAAATCAGGACAATCATAATCCAGCTAGCCATAACTGACTCAATCTATTGTGATATTGAAAAGGTTTGTATGCATGGTGGGTTTAGAAGTCAATGAACCGCACAGAGTGAGGCCCGGGATCAAAGAGATTGTTGAATCAGGAGATAGCCTTGCCTCATGTAGATTCAAAGTAAACGATTATTATTAGGTTTCTGTGCAGTTATATGGATAATGAGATGAAGACTCACAAATCACATTATTCATCCTCTGTCTCCATATGATATATTCATCCGAGGGGCCACAACATTATTTCTCTACCCTTTTCTCTTTGCAACATTATCATTATGTTTGGGCATCACAGTGCTTGTTAGTATAGGACCTCTTTGCCTCAATCTACACGACCAATATCGTAAGGCTAGGTTAGTCATTCTTGTTTAAGAATGAAAAGTTGATTATTACACTATAAAGATCAAGATACCTATCCTGGCTACTTGTCGGCCTACATATCCCATCAGTTATTCTAAATGTTATTCTAAACTGTCATCAAAGTTTAATGGATGCTGGACCAAATGAAAAAATAAGATAGGCTTATATCATCCTAGAAATGTTACATGCAGGCCTTTTTTATAAGTAGACAGAAAAACAAAGAGTGAGACATTTCTTAATGGAGACTTAACCCCTGAGTACAAATTTACTTATATTGAAAGGTGTAGTATATTCCTACTTATAGGCCTAAATCATTTTCCAATAAGATATCAGAAAAGGGTATAATAAAGATATTCCAACACCCGGTATCGTCTACTACTCATTTACATGGGGGCTGCCATTTTCTTGCTGATTTGGATTTGTACATGAACCATTGAGAAATGTTCCGGTCAGGAAGATATTTTGAATCCAAGACCTAAATTGATTTTCTTCATTACCTAAAATCCCATATGTGACGAAAAATATAAAGTGGGTGTTTACATGATTTATAAAAATTAAATCTTTATAATGATACTTTTAAATTGTCTGGTTTTGCTTAACAAAAATCTATTTTCTTGGGTTTGCCAAACAGAGCAGAGCATAATATATGCAGCATGCATTCTGACTTTTCAAGTCCCATTATCCGAAAGCAGGTGAATGCATAGTTTGCCGCTATAGATGCTCAGGGAAGAAGCATCCATAAAATTTGAATTAATTTGCTCCGTCCATTGCGTCACAGTATCTAGAAAATAGATTTATATTAAGCGAATATCGATTTTCAACAGAAATATATAAGGAAATCTTCAGTTTAAAATAAATTGACATATCTATTCTATATTTTAAATCTCAAATGGGTTTTTAATTTTGAAAAAGGCAATTGGGCATTTGGATTAAGAAAATCTTCTTGTACACATAAAAAAAATGGCAGCCCCCATGTATTGCTAGCAGACGATACATATTGCTAGCAGATGATAAATTTTGCTCAGAAAATCTTGATTCGTATCGATCTCGTATATTTTGACGCGAAGCCATATAGTCTAACAAGTAGGAATAAATAACACCTTTGAACACTATCGTCTTTATTGTTTGAGGTTAATTCTCCTTTAATTATCTTTAATTTTCATTTTTAGAGAAATATTTTACCTGGGATTAGTTTATCCTGCTGCAGAAAACACAATGGACTGATTTTGAATGTTGGATTGTAGCACATGCATGTCTAATGTACCTTTAAGATGGAATGGAAATGAGACAGTGTGAGGAGAGGTACGTGAGGAAAAGAGAAACAAGTCTGATGATGAATACATCATTGGGATTCCCACATGTTCCATATCTTGCATACAAGTGAACTGTCCATTATAGTAGAGTAGATGAGTAAATTACCCATCATATGAAAGAGAAAGAGACAGGAGTTGCATTTTGGAAATAGGTCAGAAATGAGTCGATGAGAAGGGACTGGTCATTGGTATGTGAGGTATGTGATAAGGCTAGTCATTTCAAAGGTCATATATGAAAGCACCCAACTATATTGAGAATGGCCCTAAGCAGGCAGCATTGTCTATGGGGGTGAAGTATGTTTATAGCCATACAGCTACATGATCCAGAATATTGACCAAGAATAAAATAGTATTTGCCCCCATTATTACCTACCGGAATGAAGTATTGAAATTCAAATTACATGTATAAGTGATCAGTGACAAGACAGAGGACCAGTCGTAATGTATTACATCAGTGATAATCTTTATTACCACAAAGATCAGTGGCTGAGTGATGGCTTAAATTAGCTCTTAACTTTAATTAATATTCACTCATATTATTCTGATTTGCAGGAGCAGATCTGAAAAAGATCTGTTACCATTATATTTGCTTTAGAAGTGAACATTATATCCATGTGATACATAACGTAGTTCAGCATGCTAAAACTGCTACAAGTACAACACGTACTGCATGCATTCCACCCATTTGTCTGTATATAGCGCTGAATGTTCAAAGTTCAAGTATGTTGGACAGAGATACTACAATAATTCATTTGATAAGAGAGTATGCTTGAGTGATCATTTTGTTAGATAGTCTAATATTTTCATAATGACGTATTTAAACATATGATTTGATTTCATTACCAGGGTCCTTGTAATGAGATTGGCTGATGAGATATTTTGTAAAACTGATACAAATATTGCAATTTACTATTTCTTGAAGCAATTATTTGTTAACTACATGTCATCTTGTCATATAATAAATGCTCCAATTTACAGTTGTGTAATTCTACAATGTATATATGAAGCAGATCCACTATCCAATAATATGAATTTGCTGTATCTTTCCTGTCAAGATTTATTTTTTGGGTGAAATATGGTATATAACATTAACATGAAATGAATGATACTTTTTAAAAAATCATCAGATGGCTGGACTCTAACAAGTCATTGCTGGAGCAAGATGTGCGAGAGAATGATACCCTGATGCTGCGTTTCAAGTACTACGTGTTCTACGATCTTCCTCAGCCTGGTAGCTCTGACATCAAACATCTGAGAGAAGATGCCGTAAGGATAAACCAGATCTATGAACAAGCCAAGTGGGCTATCCTTCGAGAAGAGGTGGATTGTACAGATGAAGAGATGATGATGTTTGCTGCTCTGCAGGTAAGACATCATACAATCTAAAGATTTTATCATTTTGGATGAGTACAAAGGTATTGTTATATCTTTATTGCCATTTTGAAAGTCTTGTTTGCCTTGTACAGCTGCTGGTAACAATATTGGAATTCATGATGTTTAAAGTTTAAGATCTTGCCAACTTGGAACATTAAATGTCTTACATTATTAATCTTGCTGAAGATTGATATTGATGGATTTGTCTTTTCTTTGAACTTCAAGGAAAATGATGCTCTTTTGTTTTCGCAAAAATATCTTTAGATTCAGTTGAAAAGAAACCAAAGAATGTAGTAGCATACATGTGTAGGTATGAAAGTCACAGTGTACCTGAGGTACAATATTAATAGACGGGTTAAGTTTGAAAGGATCTGTTATATAGGAATTCAGTAATAGGAAAACTTGACACACAATGAAGTGAAGGGTACCTCTTCTGGCTATACTATATGTTTGTATGGAGAGGGGATTGGCAACCAGAGAAGTGGCTTTGGTAGAGTAATAGCAGGAGAAAAAAACTTTCATTGAAAGCCAAGGAGTAGCTTTTGAATAGGGTCATGCCCTCCTAATTGTGAGTGATTTACAGTTTCTTGAGAAACACCTTGACTGCCCCTTCAGTTTCTACCATCAAGATCAAATGTCATCATCTATAGAAATACATTCCAAGGGAATTGGGTTTGGGTCAACTTCATGCCACTCCTGTCACACTGAGGTAGAAAATGATTGGTCCAGTAATATTTGTGGTATATGTAGGACTCTAGAAATGGCAGCCCTTTTGACCAACTGTCAGAAAAACAAGATTTCCTTGGGTTTTCATTTAAATTGTCCTTTTCTTGCTGCACTTTTTCTTTTAATTCATTTTTTCATTGGAGGTGGTTAAGGTCTTGATATATTGTCAAATACTTTGTTGATTCACCTTTGGACTAATATGTAATGGCAATAATGAACTTACCTCTACTCAGAGCTTTACTACAGAAATCAAGTTATTACATTTTTGTAATATTGTCAATCAGGCATTTTAGCAAATACATACCGGTACATCTTTAATAGTTACGTGACAGAGTTGTCAATATGTGGTATTTTAAAAATAAGAACTTTATATTTGTCCAATTTTATCCTGTTGGGTGATTTTATGCAGTTTTGGGGGTTTGATCAATGTTGTATGCTAGGAGAACGGAAATTTAAAAATCTAGTATGTATTCACTGAGACAGCATATTTGTAGCTAACTTAAAAGATCTTGTGTTTCCATTCTGATGCATTTCAAAGGTAAGAAAAAAATCACAAAGCTATGATTATGTGAAAGATAATGAACGATTTATTTTCATCCTCTTCATTTAGTACACACTCTGTTGAATTGGCACATTGTGTGCATGTGCGTCAGTACAATACGAAACTCCTTTGATTATAAGGAAGGTGGGCAAAGGATATTGTGAAACTTGACAAGTACTCTCATTATGAAGGCTGATTGCATATTTTATGAGTGTGAGCTGGAAAGTACCATCTAACTTCACACCTCCCTCCCTCCCAGGCTTTGCATTATAACCAAGGGCATGGTACCTGAAAATTGAAAATAGAAAAGCTTAAAGGTCCAAGTTATAAAAAAAATGCTGCTACCAAGAAGGCAAGAAGGAGATCACATTTATAATACAAACCAATAATTTTCATTGTTTTTCAACATTTTTAGAATGACACTTTTGCAATACATTAAGAATTGTTTATATTGTATTCTGGCTTTGCTTGAGGTTAATTTCTTATGCTTTATAGGATGAATTCACATTTTGTTATTTAGAATAGCAAATGAAGATAATAAAGGCAATGTTCAGGCCTTTGGATGATATATGATGCATCCAGTTATTTTCCCTCAATTTGTCTTGATATTGATGTTTCAGGAATGAAGCTAAAAGATATAAAAGTCAAACCTTCCTATTTATTGGATTGATATGAAGGTGTTTGATGGTTCTCTTTAAAGTGTGTACTGTAAAGGGTTATTTCCTCTAGTCTATCATCATCCTTGAGTGCTATTTTTATCCAACAAAGACTATTCTTAGGGAACAGAAAGGGTTTTTAGAAAGTGGTGTTGTCTCAGTGGCAATTAAGAACTCATTGTGTTCCTTAGGTAAGCAGATTATTTTTCATGAAAAGGACTTTCAGGTTTTAGGAACTTCACCTAAAGTGAAGATGTGTTTGTATAGTAAGGAAGGGAAAGTTATTCAGCAAATTCACTCTCCAGTATTACCCAATTTGTACTAGTTGTGATGACTAAAATCTGACTTAGGACCATTACTTTCTGCATTATGTTTTCTTCCAAGACCATAAGAAGAGATATAATTCTGTTGAAAACATTGGCATAATCTTGGAGATTTGTCCATTCCTCTGATCATTGCATTAAATCTCATAATGTAATTTCAAGAATGTAATGTAGCAATTAGTGCACTATTGTCTTCCTAATCCCCAAAGTGATTAACCTTCCGTTGTGGCAATAGGCTCTATACCAAGATTGAGTTCTTTTTCTCTCTTTGTCAAGAACTATTCTAATAAAAATGGTTGTGAATGTAAAGATTATGTTACAATAAGCTGTGCAGGAACTGGACTTCATTTTATAATCAGTTAGATGTATGTCTAGTATAGATCTTTCCTCCCTCATGAGCAATTAATTACAATTTCTTTTTGAAGTACATGTATATTGGTAGATTCATTGTGCTTTAACTTGAGAGAGATACATGTACACAGTTTTGTTTTCATCAATTACCTACTTCACTCTATCAAATTGGGCAATTGATTAAACTTTTCCTCCATAAGATTTGAGACACAAGAGCAGTATTGTAAAACCCAAATTGTATGTGAATTTTGCGTGAATTTTGCCAGTGATTGAGATTAGTGAAAGTTTAATGCCATAAAATTATTGTTAACAATATGACCAACATTGACTTTTCTAATTCATTTTAACATTTCTTGTCACAAACTTTCTGGTTTTACATTAAATCATTTGGTTGTGATTTATTTCTTTATCATATTTTTTCTTTCACAAGTGCATACTTAAAACTTGTACAGGCAGAAATCTCTTCCATTTTTCGCCATCCAAATCCTTGTGTTGTAAATCCCCGAGGTTTATAAATGTTGGAAGTACTCACACTTTATGACATGTTACTATATACCTCATTTTGCATTTATGGGAAACCTTTCTGTTTCCATGGAAACAGAGTATGAGAACAATTTAAAGGCAAATTGAAATCCCACAGTACTTCTGATAATAAGTGAATCAAATAATGGAATTTTCTTATTTTGTTTTTATCATTCAAATCTCAAACCACATGTATTCTTCTTCCTATGAGTTAATACGTCACATGTGTTGATAAGTAGGCCTATAGTGGCCTAATATATAAGAAAGATGATATGTGGTTGCCATTTATCATGATATTTGTGTTGGTACATGTATGTCTCACGGTTTGCATGTAGTTGACATAAATAATCATGTATGTAATGATCAATAGCAGACCTTTTAAATTTTCTTCTTATCACCAGGTGGCTTTGCCATAAATGTTTCCAAGGTCATAAACAACATTCAAATATCCTCCCAGGTGACCTCGGGCTTAGATCATAATTGCCAAGTTCAATAAAAATGACAAGTCTTTAGTTCCACAATTTATTGATATAAAAATCAATTGTATTATATATTTTTGTAATAACATTTTTTCTTCTTGCCAATCTCATCTCTCTTTCATTTTCTGTCTTCCATCTCTATTTCCTTTTTTATCTCCCTGTATCTGTTCTTCTCTGTTCTTTTCTTCTTACAAATCCCATCTCTTTTTTCCTTTTCTGTTTCCCATCTCTCTTCCCTTTTTGCCTCCCTGTATCTATCCTTCTCTGTTTCTCCTTCTATCCTTGTCTGTTCCGTACCTTTGTATTTCCATTGTAGTTACAAGTGAGCATGCAATCCCAGAAACCTCAGCAGGAGGTGGATGGTCCATCAGATGGTCAAGATGACATTGATAAAGCTCTCACAAATCTCCAGGTCTCATTAGAGGGACAGACTGTATCTCCAGGACATGTAAGTATTAACACACTTCAGAGATTTACATCTTAAATATGAAAGGGTGTCCAAATTGAATCTGTTCAAGCATTATAATCTGAGGGATCTCCATTTGTACATGTAGTAACCTCAGTTTTTTTCAGGTGAGTTTGATCAGAAAGATGTTGAGGGTTGTAATGATTAACCAACCTCCTCGTTAGTTGCAATGTTAAAATCCTGCATATCAGGGCTATTTGAAAATACAATAGCTCTTGTTTGATGTTAATATAAGGGCCAGATCACCTTCAGCTCAGTATTTTTCCGCTTGTTGGTATTGTTATTACACTTTCACACCCCTAACCTTCCTCACTCTGTCATGTGGACTGGTCAAACTTGGCTTAGGAACCCCTGACAAATCTAATCTAATTAGAGGACTCTTCTTCATCTTGTGGATATAGATACACTTATATCCAATCCATGACCAATTATCAGGCTTTAAGGTTAGCTCCAAGGCTATTGCACAAGTATTTAGGTAATTACATCCGCTGCCCTTGTGCATTCCAATTATACCCCCTTATCCATTGAAAGTTCTTGTCTTGTCTTCAGGAAATATTGTCTTGTCATCGACATACCTGTATATTTGAGGCCTGTCCTTGAATTTATTAAGCCTGTCAATTGTTAGGCATTTGTTGAGGGTTTCTTTTTCTTCTCAAAACTTGGTCATGTCTGTCCAAATACAAAGCATTTCGACTGAAGTAGGGAACCACAGAAGGCTAAAAATGACATACATGTATCCTTTTATAATCAGTATATTGTATAAGGTCTTTATTATAGAACAAGTCAAGAGTTGATGTCTTTTAAGATCACATTATTGTAAGGAACTGAGGGATGAATGTTTCCATGAGGGAGATTTTTATCTTCTTTGTCATGCTATGAGTCTTTAAAGGGAAAATCCACCCTCGTATTTAGTTTTTTACTAAAATTAACTAAAAAGTGAGAGAAACATATTAGTGAAAGTTTGGGCAAGATCAGATAGGAAATATCAAAGTTATGAATTTTTGAATTTGTAATCAATCATACACGAATTGGCAACTCTGTGATGTATCTTGCGAGCTCCCCAGTACAGAAAATTTCATAAATTTTCATTTTCTAAGTTTTTGATGAAGGAAAGATTTGTTTCAAATAGATTTTATGTAAAAACGTATTTGTTATGATTATATCCAAGGTGCATGTATGATTGAATATTTTCTTTAGAGAAAATAGAAATTAATGACTTTGGGGTACAGGGCAAATGGGAGAGGAGCTCACAAGATACGTCATAGAGTTGCCAAGTTGTGTTTGATTGATTACAACTTTAAAAATTCATAACTTTCTTAGTTCTTATTGTATTTTGCTCAAATCTTCACTAACTGTTTCTTTATTTTTTCTGTTTCTTTTTAAACAAACTAACCAGTAATCATGGTGGACTTCCCCTTTAACCATTTACTTGTTAGAGGTCAGAAGCCAGTTGACAGAAGGACTTTTTCAGGGAATCCCATAGTTTGTAATCAAACAGAAAGGAAGTTGTTAATCCCACGCACAACTGCTTTTCAATGAGCCCTTAATGAGCATTGACACTTTCAGACAAAAAACCTTAAAAGTGGATGTTAGGATTGGGCTTGCAATGTCTGTAATCATAAGTTTAAGATAGAATTACTGATGGATCTTCATCAATGATTGGTTATTGAAGCTGATTAAATATTTTATCTGAGTTCTTAAATTACATGTGAGTTGCAAGCACCACTGCATATCATTCTTGCTAAAAGGAAAAACTTCATTATGATTGAGAAAAAATAGTATTTTCCAAGGGTGCTGTACGTGTTATTAATTTCTTTCAGTTTTCATTCAAGGATGGCTTCAACCAAGGATTTAAATTTGTCAGAGTCAGTCATTTATTCATATTCAGTCTGTACTCATGTTTCTTAAGAAGCTCTAATTTTATTTTGCACCCTCCAATATATTGAAAAAAAGACTACCTTCTAAAAGGTTAAGTTGCAAAAGCCTGTATACAATTTCTAACATAACAAAATGTAGAACTAGTCTTCTACATGCAGTTTCACTTGGTATTTTGTTATCCAGACAATTTTTAAAAAGATTTAAGAAACATATAAATTGTCTTGCATATTTTGTCACTTCAAAGTTCTAGCAAAATAAGTAATGCATAGTCTCATCATTTAGTGGATACAATGTGTGGAAATGCAAAAGAGACGTCGTGTATATTTCACTACCTTGTTGCTTTTCGTTCAATTTGATATTTTAGGTTACCTGAATCTTAACTGTTATTGTACTAGATTGTTTGATAAGAATAACAGCAAGGACATTTGTATGGAGTGTTATTTTTTAGATCTGCAATAGTATTGTTCTATGGATTTATGCTTTGATATCTTGGTTTAGAAGTAGATTAAAAGATATGTGTTTACTTTGCAGTTTGATCGTAAAAAAAATGTGTTGAGGCAAATCTGTTTATTAAGTCCCATAATTGTCGAATAAAGGTAGTGAAATACCAAAGCTAAACCTGTTGTGTACAAAAGAATTGGAATCATTGTTATGAATGTATGTGGGCCTAGGTGCTAATCTATTGCACTATTTGTATGCCAGAAGAGATATATTATGAGTAATAATAGGTATCAGGGTATGAGATTTGAATCTTTCTATCCATCATGTCGGCATTAATCACCAACTTTTCTTTGTTGATTGGATTCAAGCTCAAATGTGGCGGTCCATTTTCTGTTAAATGGAGCATGCACAGAGATGCATGATGAATTTCAATGCAAACAATATCTGTGTTTACCATAGTACTTTGCTACCAGGCAAGCCTCTGAAAAATTATATGAACAAGAACTACCCCCCCCTCTTTTCTCCCCCACAGTCAGTGATAACAATCAAAGTAATACTGTAGAAGACCTGATGTCACAGGATATGTTTGAAATATGTTGTAATATTGCTGTTGTTTATTGGTTTTATGATAACAATCAGTCAAATTTGGCTATTTCTGTGTCTAATTTACACTTGAAAATGCTATTATTCCTCCTTCTTTCTTTTCTCTCTTTCTTTTTATCAAGACACACCAGTATATTTTAGGGGTTACAATGATGATAGTGATTTGATTGATTAGAAATTGGCATTAGAGCATGTAAGGTGAATCATACATTTTTTACACGTATGCTGTATAATCCCTAACCTAAAAATGAAAAATGCTATCCCTGATATATCCATGTTATTCTAAGAATATTTTCAACAGGATTTTCCTCTTTGATCCACAAATATAAGATTTTGTTATGATATCATTATTCAGTGTTTCAGCTTATCTTGGCTCATTTTCTTCCTTCCTTCTCTTAATACCACAATACCCCCACCCACACAAATATCTAATTTCTATATATTTCATCAGTAGCATGAGATATCACCTTTTGAAATCCATATGGACATAAACTGTTTGTTCTAAAACTGTAATCCTTCTCAATTTGAATATATATGCGTATTTTCATATTTGTTTCATCTTCACTTTTCTTTCTAACTTCCTTTCTAGACGGACATCACTTCAGTACCAGAACTTTCAGGAGTATTGAAGTTTATGAAGTAAGTATTCTTTATTTAGGACCCCGTACCCCAGTAATAGGTGTTTGTAATAATCTTGCATTGTGTCTTTAGGATGTACCAAAGATTTTTGAATTTAATTATGCTTATAAAAACAAACAGTACATTATACTTTTCATAAATAAACTCCCAAATTGATTTCATTTGTAATAAGCAGGGAGATGTTACTATTTCTTTGATTTGCGCAATGAATCATCCTACTTACAGCTTCATCTTGGCTGAAAGTCCCACTAGAGTTTTGATGATCCAAAAATGTGTTTCTTCTCCGAGACATGTGTTATATCCTTCAATGAGATGGCCTATTAATAGAGGTGCATAGTTATAGATGACAGCTGGGTTTGTGTAGGGAGATGATAGGCTGATAGTATTACACCTGGTATGCATAGCAAAGGGATCATATGTAAAGAGATGGTATGTAGTGAAAGGTTGCAAGTAGTATTAGCTTCCCTTCTTTCATACACACACTACTGTATTTACTATTGCAATTGACTTTGAATACAACAGATACATCCATTCAAATTGATACTTGTATGAGTCAAATATATAACGAGGAATATATGGGAATTATAAATGTATATTTTTTATACTACTACTTCTGCGCTTACCGGTAGAAACACTGTTTAAAGCCCAATATAAATGTTATGTATTATTATTATTATTATATTATTATTATAACCTTAGAATATTTTCATGTAAAGAAATAGATCAAAATTTCTGATAAGTGTATTTTTTATAATTATTTGTTACCATGATATTCATAAAGCTATCATAGGATACCAGTAGCATTTCTGTATGTGGTCTGGTGCCTATGAATTTTGTGCGTTGGTTGATTTAATTCAGATTTTTCTTCTCTATGTCAACAAACAAAACTTAACCATAGGAATTCTATAAATGTCTATTTCTCTTGTTTAATGTTTGTGTTGACATCAAATGTATGCGATTGTGGTACAAACAAGTTTTTTTTCCAAGTACTTTGCAGAGGATAATAAATTGAAAAAAAAAAAGGTTCTATTTGGTTTAGTTCAATTATCACATGACCATGAAGAAGGCCCTAAAAGTGAAAGAATTATGTTGGAGCATATTATTTGGGATGCCTGTCTATATGCAGTTTCTGAGAACTGTACATTGTTCTGTCCTGTCATGTTGATACTTTTTGAAAAATTATTGTGACAAAATTCAAAGTTCAGTTTGATTCCATGAAGATGAATTTAACTTTCAGAGTGCACACTATTTATTTATAAGACATCAGAAATGCTCATCTTGTTGGAAATATGATGTTTTCCCCAGTAAGATGTTTATAAGAAGCATTTGAAGACATGACTGAGTCAAGAAGAAACTCAGTTGTTCCCATAGTGGTAGAGAGCGCAATGATTCAGGAGTGTAGAATGCCCAGGGAGGATTAGTAGCTTTCATTTTGGAATGTCAACTGAATGATTTTCCTGTGAATCAATGCCATACCAGGGCTAGCAGCTACTGATGTGATTCTCAGATACTGTGTGGGTTAGTGAGAGTCTGATGTAGAGTGCCTACATGTTCACTGATAATATGAACCCTGTATTTTTATGGTCCCCTGCATTCCTTTGAATTTGGTAGAAATGCTTGGCGACCTGGGAGGGAAATGTTTAGTGAAATATAATCCTTGCTTATTATGGTCCCTCTTGCCGCTGTGTAATAATAGTAGATTATTTCCACTTCATACCAGTTTCTATTGACATACATCCAGTGTAATGTATTTGGTCCAAATAAGTCAAATATTAAGTGACAAAGATACAATTTCTTCAATTTTCCCCCATTTTTATAATTCACTGCTTGAATGCCTGTTCCCAGTGATAGTTACACACTTTTCTTCATTTTGTTTACTTTATTAGGCCAAAGAAATTCACGTTGAAGGGTTACAAGAAGGCTTATTTTGTTTTCCGTGATTTGCACCTGGCTTATTACAAGAATGAAGATGATAGTCATGGACAACCTATCCAGAGAATCAACCTCAGAGGTAAGATTAACCCTTCACAATCTTGCATTAGACCAAATAAAAATTATTCCTACTTTCTTGTCCCCGCCCGCATCCTTTTTTGCGCCCGCCTCCTTTTTTTGTTAAATTGATATTTTTAAAGACCCACATTTTGCTGCAGACCCCTAAAATTAAAACTTGAAGCCTTTTGGGGGTTTAAAGGGACCCCAGAAAAATATGAATATAATGGGAAGCCGTGTCTAATAGCATTTGTATGTGCAGCGGCCATCTTGGAAAAATATCAAATAACATGGTACCCCTCCTCCTCATTTTCAAAAAATCAGAATGAGAAACTACCAATCAATTTTACTTGGCCTTATAATCTAGAGCCAAGACTTGGTGTAGAGCTCTGTAGTATGCAGTGTATGAGCAGTATCTACAGTAACCATCTGTCATATACTTGTACTTTCCAATCATCTATGGCTGAATGTATATCATCTGCTGGGTTACAGAAGGATCTTAACTCATATCATTTTGCATTGAGTTTAATAATGCCCATCTGGCTCTAAGTATGTGATCTCATTCCACAATGTATGTACTCTTACATAAAAGATTAGTGATGGAAAATGAACTAGAAAATTGATGTTGATTAAATGTCACCTAATGTTGCACTATTTGTGTTTAAAAAATATAGCATTGTGTTTAAAAGTTTAAAAAAAACCCCACCATGTAGTAGAAAAGTTTTTGGGATTAAGAGTTTGATTCAGCAGTCAACAGACAGTTGTTCCTATGTTTGTCTGATCATGCTTGTTAACTTTATAAAGAGCAGCATGTGAATAGCATGTAAACCAACATCTATTTGCTGTACCTATGATGTGGGTTTGGACAGTTCTATTTTCAAACATTGCTCTCCCCAGGGAGCCAATCATTTTGACATTCCCATGTTTGACTCCTCTCTGGGGGTCGTACACTTTTGCTGCTTGAAATGCGCTAACAAGCTTAGACATTTTAGCTGGAGAAGCTCATCAACAACCAAGTCATTTAGTGGAATAGAGTATGTCATGTGCCTAGCAGAATGGCGCAAATGGATGCATTGATAGCAGATGAATATTTCAAGAAAAACACATTTTAAAGCTCTGGCCTTATATTGACCATATCTACATAGAACATATCAATCCATACATTGTGTAGATTGCAATAGGATATTACTTCGCTTGCTTTATTATTTTTCTGTCTTCCAATACAAAATTAAAAAAGGAAAAACTTTTTATAAAATTTGTATTTGCACCCTTCTGCCATGCACATGTTGAGTAAGACATAGCTTGTGGTCCCACAGTTGTGCTTCATGTTCATTGCTTCCAGTCACTTAGAAATAAGAAGAATTAGATTGGTGCTCTTATGGAGAATGAAATTGGGAATTCATGTGTAAGAAAGATGTTATGAAAGAGAGAGAGGAGGGGGATATGAAGTTAATAAAGATTTAACATGCTCATGTTCACGCGGAAGTTAAAGTTATTGATGTAGACAAGATCATGACTATGATATGAGAAGGTAGAACCATGAAATAATACAGCCTTTTCGTACCAGGCTAATGGACAATTTGGAAATGTTCAAGCAATTTCCTTCTAAAAATTTCTGTAGATTTAGCTTTTCCTCAGTTTGTCATCAAATGCTACATTTTTCATGACCCAAATACTCAATGGGATGAATCTGTTACATATTTTAATTTTTTTGGTGGAGACTTTAAGACATTTCTTCTTTAATCACTTGTTCTAGGCTGTGAAGCTTCCCCTGATGTGAGCATAGCAGGAGAGAAGTTCTGTATCAAGCTACTCTCAGTATCACCAGAAGGAACACAAGAACTCATCTTGAGATGTGATTCTGTAAGAAATCTTTCATATATTTTCATTCAAAATACAATGTTTAGGTAATGTTCTTATATGTGAATATATGTTTGTGAGATTTTTAATAAATGTTTTGAACTAGATTTAAAAAAAAATCCTGTTATTTCTATATTATGGTTTATGAGTTTGATAAATGCACCATACTTGGATTATCACTTTTATTGAAACAGTTCATCAGAAATATCCTTTATCTCTTGTTTTCATATTCCTTATTAAATCTTTAAAGTTTGGAATTTGAGCAAGACATTTACGTCATGGAAAAACATTTACAAAAATAATTAGCATAGTTCGGCATGACCTTTACTACAATGTAATGCCCTGACCTAGGATCATGTTGGGATATTAAAACATTCTTGAATAAAAGGGTTCATTGAATGTGACGTCATAGATTCCTTGATTGTGGGGTATGAGTGCATTTCAATGTACTCATACATTTTGAAGTTAATTATACTCTGGGTATTTTTAGAGTTTGAAGTTAAACCAAAGACATAGGAATGAATTGTTTTTGTCAGTTGAATATTTTTTTGGATAAATATTTTTAAAGCTTCACATTTAGGAAGTCTTTAGAACAGTTTGTCAAACTGTTATGTTGAAAATAGTCCATGTATTGTAAATGGAGTTTGAAATAACATGTTTATGAACCAATATGACAATGATGAGTGAAAACAATATATCTCTGGAATGCAAGTCATATCAATGATAATAATAATAATAATAATAACTAGTAGCATTTAGTATGCTCCCCATAGTACAACTAAATCAGTGTTTACAAAATTAATAATACATAGTAAAACATTAATACACAATAAATGATACATAAAATAGGATAAAAATTAACTTATTAAGCATAAATTTTGAGAGAACTGGAAGGGGTTTCTTAATCTGGTCTGTGGAATTAGCTGATTTTATGAAGGAGGGGATATTGATCATTCTTTGGTCCAGTCACAGTAAATGTACGACCGCCAGCTTTGCTACGGGTTTAGGATGGTGAGAAGAAATGGGTTCATAGAAGAGCCTAGATTAGGACGAGATGGGTTGTGAAATGTTATGCAATCAAGAAAAGTAGAAATAGTTATAAGCGGCATGTTTAGCAACAAGTGTCAGTAAATATCAACTACATGTATGTCATAATAATCAATGACTGTATCCAATTTCATTTCTTTGTCATAGTATGTGGAATATTATATCTTAATCAATAATAATTGTATGTATTGTCCAGCAGTATTTTATTTTAATTATTGCTTATAATTTGTTATTATGTAGGAGGATCAGTATGCCAAGTGGATGGCAGCATGTAGATTGGCATCTAAGGGCAAGTCAATGGCTGATAGTTCTTACAATTCAGAGGTACAAGAGATCAAAGCTTTCCTCAGCATGCAACACAGCAAGAAGGATGGTGGCACACCAATCATACCCACGGACATGCCTGATCTTAAGCCTGAGAACTTTGTAAACTCTAGGGTGCTCAAGAAATACAAAGCCAAAGCGGTAAGGTTACCTTAAGGTACAATTCACACTTTGCCTAGCATTTGCCTAGCATTTGTATGTACTAAGATGGAAAGATCAACTGGTTATGTTCGAGTTATATTAATGTTAGTGATCTTGTAAATAACTTGGAAATGTTGTTAGTTTGGTGTCTGATAGATATGGTAATTACAAAAATATCAACCAACCAATACAGAGATGCAAACAAGTGATTTGAGCTTGAAAATTCTTGGACCTTTTCAATGAATCAACAGTTGAGTTGGGGATGACATTGTGGGTATGTTGACTATTCTAACAATACCATGACCACATCATTTTATTGTAAATCAATTTTGTTGTTGTTGTTGTGCCAACTAGATTGCGACCAGGATCCTTGATGCGCATTCAAGATTACAATCCTTATCACTTGTTGATGCCAAACTGAACTACATCAAGGCATGGCAGGCACTACCAGAATATGGAATCACCTTCTTTGTAGTACGCTTACACGGCAGCAGGAAAGATGTAAGTAACTATCCAACACTTTTTATGTCTGATAATTTCCCCTATAATTTTGTCCTTTAAGAGATGTAATCCAACCTAGATTCTATTTTCACTTTAAGGTATTCATCATGTGGTGAAGCATAAGTGCTTTCACCTTTCCCAATTTGGCCACATTCCATGATGGAATTGATATATCACATTATTCTTTAATATCATCATAACATCAATCCATTCTTGTGGCGTAAATTGATATTTACAATGGAATTTACAATGAACACCCTGGTATCTTTAGAAGGGTGCATTCTGGAATGAACGTAACTGTTTATTATGATGGACATTAATGGTATCTTATTAAGTCAGCTAACGTCTATGTTAGAAGATTGTCCTCGTGTGATGGTTCAATTTGAGGTCAGTATCATTTAAATCATGGTGTAAAACTTTGTGAATTTTGTGTCATTGTGAATAATTATTAGTGTTATTCAATACTTTCTTGCAATCTGTTTTGCTCTGTATGATTCTGTATGTTTATGAATTGTTATGGAGAATAGTAAGCAAGAGTATGAATAATTCATTAAGGTACAATTTACTACATTCAAAAAGTCCAGTAACCAATTGCAGGATTAGCCAAGATGCTCATTTTTATCTTTTGAAAAGAAATAACACAAAATGAGCATACCAACACCGTTGGAAAAGTCCAAATAGTAGAACACTCTAACCAGATCCGACGTGGCATAAATTTCTTGTTTTGATATTATCAGCCAAAGGAATATGTAGGGAAAATCCTGCTAATTGGAACTTCCTTTAGTATGAGTCAACATGTAGATTGATTGGATAACTGGAGCTCAAATTATGCCATGTCACTCCAGCAAGCAGCATGCCTAGGAGTGATATTAATATGAGACCGCATGATTTCCTTCACTCATAATTTGTATATATAATTATATCCTCTGCTTGGTTATGTTCTTAAATCAGTTGTGATTAAAGGAAAACATGTGGGAAAATATGTGTTGTATCCAGGCAATGAGCTTGTGGTTTTTCATATATATATTATAAGCGAAGTCTGATAACTTATTCTGTAATCATAACCAACATTTAGCCTTGATGAAGGATTTGCCAATTTTGGAATAGTCAACTGTTTTATGTTGTCACAGTTATGAACATTAATAACATGCATTCCTAATTGCACTTGTGCATGTACACAGAGCAAATAAATGATGATTCTTGATTATTTGGGTTTTAGACTTTGCTCATATTTTATGTGAACATGACTTACGGAAATTTAGATATGTATGTTATGGAAATGAATGTTACATTAAACTTTTTTTCTTCTCTGAGAAACACTTCTTGCACATAAATATAGGTCATCTATTTTGTTCTGAACTTTCCTTTGCAATTACCATAAATTCTATCAATTACTATCCATTGCTATTACTATCAAATCTCTGTGAATGTCAGGAAATGTGATATTTGACTGTTATTTCATTGACAGGAGCTGCTTGGCTTGGCTTACAATCGTATGATCAAGATGGACATCAACACTGGTGATCTTCAGAAGACCTGGCGTTACAGCACTATGACTCACTGGAATGTCAACTGGGAGACAAGAGAACTCGTCATTGGTATGGAGGATGAACAGATTCAGATGGCCTGTCTGACCTGCGATTGTAAGATCGTCCATGAGTACATCGGGGGATCCATCTTCTTGGCCCTACGCAAGCAAGATAAGAACCAGGTGCTTGACATGGACATGTTCATGAAGCTAACAGGAGGTTCAGAGACAGGAGTCCTGGAGTAAACAATCTTCCTCTTTCTTCATAGGAGAAGTGGTGGTGGTGAACTTTGAAATTGGAAGGAAGAGGGATAAGGTAATGCTTCATGGTGATAACATGCAGTTGGACCCTGAGTAATAAAAAGTGAAATGATATTAGGGCATTTTGTATAATCCGGCATTTGTATCAAGGACCTCAGTACAATGGAATGTTTTGTTGGAGGAAAAATGTACATTCTTGCTCAAATAATAGGTTCAGAAGATAATTCAATTCTGAAAATGGCTTTGATGGAAGTCTGGGAAAGTAAGAAAGAAAGAACCATTTTCCATTGATAGGCAGACAAGTAACACATATGAACATTGCTAATATGAAAGTTGAGTAGATAGACTGTTAAGGGGTTGTGTTAGAGATGAAGCAATATCTTATCCACCTTGGGTGCTCCTCCCTTCCTTGACTTCCCACCTTCATAAAACTGCCAGTGATGCCCTAGCAGCTTCCATCTGTGGTGATAGATGATCATCAGTCAGTACAAGTCCTGTGGTCAGTAAGCAAACAGTGCCACTGTCATATATGATTGACTTGTATGATTAGCCAGGAATGTCAAGAAACAGAGATGGTTGTTTCGAAGTGACTATGATGAATCCTAACCAATCTTTGAGATGGATGCTAATGGTTTAGTGCAAGGATGAAGTCAATACTGGTGCCACAGCTGTTGTTTCATAACGATTCAACAATCCTTCTTTTGTAGACCTCTTCGCAATAACCGTAATTATGCTTAAGAGGTAATTGAATTGGAATGCTTGATGAATTTGATAATGAAAAGACAAACATTTTTTATAAATATATATTTTCTTGGAATTTTTGTCAAATGGATGTTTTACTTTGTCATGTAGAATTCTAATGTATTAATTAAAAGTTTTATATACATTTTCCCTTTTCTTAGCATTTTAGTCAGTGTGTAATCAGACAACACATTTTTACCTAAAATATGCTCACTAATTTTAATAATGGCTCTCGTTTTTTATGTAAATAGATATATCTGTATATATATAATGAACTTTATATCCATAGAATCCACTCTCCTAACCTTTTCTTCCTCTAGATGATGCATTATACATGTTTTTATTTATTGCGCGACACCCACCCGTCCCTAGAGTTTATGGCAACTGTGATTGCAACAAAGAGTGTTACAAGGCTCCTGCATGCTGCTTTTAATACCTATCCACTCTCAACATTATCATCATCTTTATCATCATCATCATGCATCTAGTTTGAAGTTTAAACTTAGACACCCTATAAGATAACACCAATTGACGACACCCTTACTAACTTTCACCCAATCGTATGGTATTGAATATATTTTCATGAATGTGATTATTAATAATAATGAAGTTCATGTATACTTGTCTGCAAGTGTATATAACTGTACATAGGTAAGTAAGGTCTATACATGTATGTTATTATTCTGTACAAGTCCAATGTCTACATGATATACAATACCTTTTTACAAAGTGAGCATGTATGTATACTATGAAAATACACAACTGGAAATTGTATTTACAAGAATTTCTATGCCTGCTTTGTATACAGACTTTATGAACATACATGTATGTATACACATAACAAAACAAGATACTTGCATTGTTTTTTTTCTGAGTATTTACTGGTGAATACATGTAATGTATATCCTTGTTTATTTATATGATTAGCCATGTTTAATGCTGTTGTAATAAATCATAATACAGTAATGTAATTCCTCCTTTACTGATCTGCCATGTTTAGCCCTCTGAATCAATTGTTCCATTTTTGTATGTATCCCAATCAATCATTATTACGATTTAAAAAAAATTTGTTCCAAGTGCCAAGATTGGTATGTCTATATACTCTTCCTATTGTACTCACAAACGCATACAAAGCACTCACCCATTGAGAAATGTTATACTTCAATGCTATTCCTTGATGTCGAACTCTCAGTTGGAACAACATCAGGCTAGATTTTATCTTTAATGGAGATAACTCTTCATTTTCCGGGTAGTAAATTCTCATCAGAAATTGTCCTCTGTACACCATTTTCATCTTATTCAGATATTCTTCCATTTAGACTGTAAAATTTAAATTTTTTCAAGCTTTATTTCAGTTTTTGTCTAGAAAAGATTAGTGAGAGTTGGTGCTATGAAGGTTGTATTTTCTACTGCCACGTAGTGAAGGTACGATAAGAAAGAAATTAGACGCAATGTCAAGGAACTAGGCATTGACCTTGACAATAACCTTGTCAGTGATTTTCTGATTGCTATCCAATATCTACACAAATCCCTTAATTTGACAGGAGGGAGAATGATGGTTTAAAGGAATAAGAATTTAACCATTGGAACAAAGCATATACATTTATAGTGAAAATTTTATTCATCAGATAATTGCTTCCATACAAAGATCTTTTTTCTCCGCAAATTGGTTTGTTCTCTCAACACAATTTGTACTGTGTAGCACCATTATGTACTTATTGACTTCATCTAGTAGACAATGCCATGATAGGGTACATGATTATGATCTTAATTGTATTCACAAGATGGTCAGAGTACAACATGTGGCTTCAACAAAGTTGTATTGACGTTGGCAGATCTTGCATTGAGATTTTTCCCTCAGTGTAATTTATCAAAATTTGTTGTTTAGTGTTCCTGGTTGTCTGATGGTTTACGTTCATAAGTTACACATTGATTGCACAATACAAAGGAAGAACGTCATGAATAATGTGCCAAATAAACCTTGCTCTCACATGCGTTGTCTTCTGTACACATGGCTTGTTCAAATTTGTAGAGGACTTATTTTTTTTTCTTCTTTTTGATTGGTGATTTGAATGACATATTTAAGAAACCTGTAAATTGTTATAAAGGAGAGCGGATTTGGTAAATTTGAACATTTGCATGGTGATGATCATTTGTTGTTTGTGAAACTTGTTACATAATCAAAGTCATAACCTGAACGAGGCAAATTAAACCTGGCTGTAGTATCTCATTTCTCCACAAATACATCAAATATGGTGACTTTGTTCTTTGTGACTTTCAATATTATGCATACTGTCTGTGCAGAGTATGATATACGTGTGTATGATGTGGGAGGAAAATGTACAATGACAAATCACAGCAATTCTGCGAGATGTGTCCTGTACGACATATATGTAAGTATTTATCCATTGATTTTATAAAAAAATGAACAAATCCTTTGATTTGACCATTTTTAAAAGGTTATTTCTGGTATCACTACCGTTAGTCAATGTTCATTTGGAAGTTTTCAATTTTGAATGAAATAAAGTGATAGAGTTAAGTTGGTAGGGGACACAGTGCTGAAATACTGTTTTGATCATTACTTGAATACAATATGAGCATGTCTAATCAATTTCATTTTTTTTTTCTCTTTGGCTTCTTACATATTTTCGGAGAGAGAGAGAGAAATCGAAGAAATGTGAGGAACTGCTTTATTGGGACAAATAATGTACTAATCAGCAAATCAAAACACAAACAATGATTAGGTGAATATGATAATACCTTTTATTACAGCTTATACAACAGTATTATTACATGCATTCTCTGAGATGCAAAACAACACTAATTCAAGATTGCACATGGTAAAATAATTATTTACTAACAATGCATGATATCAAGAAGTGAATTAAATTCACTCTGTCTTTTCTGACTCAAGGCAGATAGATTTCATCTTTAAGAAATGATGATACATACAGATCAATATTCATGAAAGCCTTATACTAGGAAAAGCATTCTATCGGGATAACGGTCCCTCCAAAAGAGTATACTGCTTTCAGACTAATTCAGGTTTTCATTGTAGATATACAGACTTCCAAAACATGACAGTATCGTATTGCTCTCAGGTCTTCACCAATATTTGCAGGAACTTCTTTTTGGACTTCTTGGGAGAATTTTCTTGGCTTCAATCGATTTAAATTCAATGAAAATAATCTCCGAGGTGAATAGCTGGGCTTCCTCATATTCCTAGATTAAGCAAAAATTATGCTTTTAAATGGCACAGAAATATTGAATTATACAATAGTTATGCTTAGTGAATTTTCGATGTCTGCATAATATTGCCTTCTTCGATATTTCTATGATAATATATTCTATATTCAATAGTAATATGTGAACAAGAGGTTTTTAAAGGGTACCAATCATGAAAAATTATTTTGCTCTGTATGTTGTAGGTTCCATGTCATTATACTATATTCAAAATATGGGCTGTAAACACAGGGGAACCTTGTTATAACAAACTCCTTGGGACCAAGGTAATTTCCTTGTTATATTGAAACCTTGTTATATCAGGGCTAAAAAAACAATGAAATATAAAGGAGTGGAACCAAGAAAATTACCGTGTTGAAAGGAGAGTTTGTTAGTTTTGATTGGAAATATTTTATCAAGAAAATATATCTTCTTTTAGTTTGGCATCATTGCATCATTTTATCAATTCAAGAATTTTATATAGCCTGATCGGTGAGTTACAGATGGACATTTGACAAATTTTGAAAATTTGAAAGCCTGTATTTAATAGAAGAGAGCTATTTTATGTTTCATTGTGAAGGGCATCACTGAAGGAGTCGAAATTGACAAAATTTGGTTGCCATGGTTGCCAAATAAAATTATACTCCATGAAATATTCAATGGACAGACAAAATGCCTCTCTTAACCAATCAAGCTCTATATAGGAAGGTCTCTTCTGAGACAGAAGCATGGGAAACATGGTCTCTGCTCAGCCTGCAGCAGATTCCTTGTCTTTTTAAGAGAAAAAAACAGAGGCCAAGGCTGAGTAAGCCACTCTACCCATGCTGAAGTCATGGAAAAGGACAAATCCCTCACAAGAAAATAAAGCAATCAGTACAAAAACACTCACTGCCCAGAAACAACTGTTCAGGATCGACTCCCACATCTTTCCAGTAATGGAAACGTGAAGACATACTGGGTTGAATAAAGCAAGAGTAGGTAAGACCAATGGAATGGTTACCGCCCTTTCCTGGCGATTGATTCACATTACTATACTTCTCAAAACATGTGTGAGCCAACTCCTTGTTACTTCATTAATAAATCTTACTGGACAACGCCCCCTGCCTACAAGGCAGGAGTAACATTTCTGGCTACCCTGCTAGGATGCGAGTAATAAAGCTACTGAATAGGTATTGGCTAGGCAAGAGGTTGACAAGATGGAGGATAGAAAGTCTTACAGGGGTTGGATGCTTTCGTCCAGGACCTGACTGGGGTCAAAGAAAAAAGGCAGTTCCTACTCAGCAGGATGATAAGAAAGAAGAAGTGCCCAAAAGGATTCGCTGAACCGATCTTCTACATTACAATTTCAGCATACTTAAAGATACAACATCATGTATCTAGCCCTTGGTTTCTTTCATATAAAGAAACTGGTACATGAAGCATAGATCTAAGACCTGATAAGCTCCCTTCCTTACTAGAAGAATTCGTCAAGGAGCCATCACATCATCACCTAGTACTTGTTTCAGTACTTATTTTCAAGATGTAAAGAGACTGGTGTAGAACTCTGGAACACTCTGTTTGCGTTGGTATTTCTGAAGCATTTCTTGGATTCTCTGACGTCTCCGTACATGAGGAGGTGAGTACCTGTATAATAGAAGAATAACTCATCATCAGATTAAGCTTCTCCCCCTTCTTTACCATTGTGTTCCAGTGAACAGATTACTAACCAACAGTGCACAAGTTTTAAATCACCATTGAGGATTAATTTTCCCCTCGTTGAGTGAAAACCTAGCTGGAAAATTCCTCAGGAAATGATATGTTTAAAGAGAAGGTTGAGTTCTGAGATGAAAATTTTAATTTATAGTCTATATATAATCATTGATTTACCACAAGAATATTCTCCGGGAGTTTTAAAATTAAGTTCATTTACAACTTTTCTAGCAATTCCTTGAACATGCCATGTAAGGTAATTATGTACACACTGGCTTAACATTACTGATAGAAGTGAATGATGTGAAGTACTTACTTTTCACTCTCCAACCGTTTCCTACTGCATGTGTTGACTACAGTCTGTCTAACCAGAGTGCCTAATGTTCTTCTACTCACAACCATACCATCTACCAAAGGGATAGCCAATGTACAACTGCATAGGTAAAAGACAAATGAAGATCAATGAATTCATTTAAACTAGCAGCTTTTTGTACATATGTCATGCATTCCTAAAACTGATATCTTCAAGATAAACTAGAAATTTAATTCGTCAATGGAGACGAATTAGGTGGTCTGTCTATTATTTGTCTATGATGATTATGATAATGTTGACGAAGATGAATGACAAAATGATGTGAAAGATGACTCTCATAGGATGATGACATTGACGATTATAATATTCACGATTGTGATGATTTCAAACTTGTCCAAATATCTTCAATTCCCCTATTACCTATTTAAGTGGAATAGTGCCCCTTCAGGTTCAATTTTCTGGGTGATATTTTCAAAAAGTGCTTGAAATGGCATAAAACGTGTGCAAAATGAATTAGGGACGATTTGGAGCATTTCTAAATTTTGCGCGTGCACTGACACGAAGTTTAACGAAATGACCCTGAATGGAATGACATTGACCTTAACCATGCCAAATGTGAAAGAGAAATGATTTTTCGTTATGAAGATATGACCACAGTGGTTTTACGTTCTGTACGCGCTGTGCGCATGCACGCACGGAAAATTTAGAAAAGCTAAATATGTCCCGAACCGTACTCTACATTGATTAAAAAGTGATTTTGAGCATTTTTAAATTTTGATGCGCGTGTACGTGCGCGTCATGATGCGTGCACGGATTTTGCTGACATGTTATATTGACCCTTGACCTGAAGTTCATGTGTGTCAAATATGGTCATTTTTGATGACTCGTTATGAAGATATGATCGATAATGTGATTTTACAAAATGGTGCCTGGATGACGTCACGATGACCTGATGACCTTAAAAAAGAATTCGGGAACTTGACCTTGATTGGCCTTGATGACTGACTGAAATTTGATGAAAATTGAAATAACCGATTTTGAGAAATTGTCTGCACAAGAAAGTGGGAGAAAAATAAAAATAAATAAATAATAATAAAGAAAATTCTGACGAAATTAAGAGGTGGTCTGTCAAATGACAGACCCAACTAACGAGATTGAATGATAATAATAATAATGGTGGCTTCTTGTATAGCGCTCAGGTCCGTCTTGTCGTGATGCTTATGGTGCTCCATTATTACTCCGGTCATAACTGATTGGCCAAATATGCAGCGCTCTGGCATATCAGGTACCCATTACACCTGGGTGGAGAGTGGCAAATGTAGATTAATGTCTTGCCAAAAGACTTTAGTGCCAGGCTTATATTTGAATGCTTAACCCCTTGATTGAGAGTCAAGTGAAAGAACCACTATACCATGACACCTCCACATCTTACTGCAAAGCTACAAGAGGGACATGTATATAATATGGAAAATGTTTTCCTTTTCTTATTGTTACGTAGCGATCAAAGATAATTTGTACAACTTCTTTTCAAACACACATTTGTTAGTGTGTAGTTATTTTTATAGCTCCTTCTGTGGAGTGTGAATTTGAGAATGTTCTGTAACAAATTAGAATTGCTTTCGCTGATATCTTAAAATTGGACAAATTTTCATCTTGTCACTAAGTACTGGAAGATATTACTACTTCATATGATATTAGTATTCATCACAATTCATTTTCCTATCCAATTAATGGATCAATCCAACCGCCTCACCTGCTTTGTATATGAATACGGAAGAGTCCACTCTTGAGTAGGTGTATGTAAATGATCATGATGGAGGGATCTGGTGTCTTGCTAAGTGAGTTGTTGCTAGTGGTCAGATTTTCAGATCCTGTACTTGTCTTGTGAAGTAGATCAGCTGTGTGTAAAAACACAGAGCATTATTTATCTCTGGCCACTAAAATCATTCATTCCACCATGATCTTGGATTAGAATTCTAATTCTTTGTAGCTGCCAAGCTTTCTTTACAAAATCGTTGTACAGAGATAAAGCATCGATTCCTGATGTATCGATATGCAGTATTATTTTTCTTTTATAAAACAACCTTCCAAATGTATTGATAACACTGATACCATCACGTAGACAACACATTTCTCTGTATATTATATATTTATAAATTTTGGATATGGGGTAATACTTAGCCTGCAGTATACATATCTGCTTATTTCCAGATTTATACCACTTTTAAAGTGTTTTTTCACTATAAAGCATAGAAATCTGAAGACTTCTAGCGTTTCCATGTAAGATATTGAGTGTTTAATATGAAACAAATTCTCAAAGTAGAGGCCGTGGCTCAGGGGATTAAGGAATAGGAAGGGCTTACCAAGAGGAAAAGTCTGGTGGTCCTCAAAGTTCTCCAGCCATACCACCAGCACCTTGAGTTCAGGAGGAGCAGCATTAACTCCCTTAGTGGAGAACTTCCTCGATGGGCGCTCTAAGGAGCCTGCTAGGGATCCAGCTAGGGATCCAGCTAAGGAGCTGTTACTGCTGGATCCACTAGCCTCCAGGTCTGTAGGGCGTTGTTGACCAGGCTGTGTAGCTGATGATGACGGCTGTGGATGGTTAGGTTCTTCAGGGACTGGAGATAGCTGAGTGGCATCTACACAGGAGGAAGAAATGTGTTTAATACACTCACATTTGTCAAATGAAGCATGTTATATCATTGTCTAATAATTACAATATGATAAAAAACAAATCAGAAATAACTTTAGAGATAAGGCGAACTTCTGGTGGATAAAAATAAAATTGGAATAAAATTTGTCCAGTATGGTCTCATATTGTACAATGCATGTCAAAAGAGATGTGTGCCAGATATTTCATCCATGATTTTCAATGAAGTTAAGTGCAAATATCTGACAGACACAAATTTAAAACTAGAAATGTGCATTGCTGGGGCCGCGCAATGCTAAATGTATCCCCCGGCACTGGCAGCGATTTGAAGGAGGGACAAAGACCCTCCCCCATCCCCTCCCTCAAACAAAAGGATGGTGTAGAAATTAGATGTGTAGGTTTCACTAAGACACATCTTCATATAAAATTTGAAAGAAATCCATCAAGAAATGCGGCCTGCAGAGTGCACTCACGCCATGCCCTGAAGTATGACCTTTGACCCTATAAAAGACGGAACACTGGTGGCAGCATCACCAAAAACTATAGGTTTTTAGATTACACCAAGAGACACCTTCATGCAAAATTTGAACGAAATCCGTCAAGAAATGCAGAAGTAAGAGTGCAAGAAATGGAAAAATGACCTTTGACCCTTTAAAGGACGGAACAATGAGGGCAGCATCACCAAAAATTAAATATGTGTAGATTATACCAAGATACATCTCCATACAAAATTTGAAAGAAATCCATCAAGAAATGTGGCCTGCAGAGTGCACTCACGCCATGCCCTGAAGTATGACCTTTGACCCTATAAAAGACGGAACACTGGTGGCAGCATCACCAAAAACTATAGGTTTTTAGATTACACCAAGAGACACCTTCATGCAAAATTTGAACGAAATCCGTCAAGAAATGCAGAAGTAAGAGTGCAAGAAATGGAAAAATGACCTTTGACCCTATAAAGGACGGAACAATGAGGGCAGCATCACCAAACAGTAAAGATGTGTAGATTATACCAAGATACATCTCCATACAAAATTTGAAAGAAATCCATCAAGAAATGTGGCCTGCAGAGTGCACTCACGCCATGCCCTGAAGTATGACCTTTGACCCTATAAAAGACGGAACACTGGTGGCAGCATCACCAAAAACTATAGGTTTTTAGATTACACCAAGAGACACCTTCATGCAAAATTTGAACGAAATCCGTCAAGAAATGCAGAAGTAAGAGTGCAAGAAATGGAAAAATGACCTTTGACCCTATAAAGGACGGAACAATGAGGGCAGCATCACCAAAAATTAAATATGTGTAGATTATACCAAGATACATCTCCATACAAAATTTGAATGAAATCCGTCAAGAAATGCAGAAGTAAGAGTGCACAAAAGGGACAAATGAGCTTTGACCCTATAAAGGACGGAACAATGAGGGCAGCATCACCAAACAGTAAAGATGTGTAGATTATACCAAGATACATGTCCATACAAAATTTGAAAGAAATCCATCAAGAAATGTAGCCTGCAGAGTGAACTCACGCCATCCCTTGAAGTATGACCTTTGACCCTATAAAAGACGGGACACTGGTGGCAGCATCACCAAAAAGTACAGATTTTTAGATTACACCAAGGGACACCTTCATGCAAAATTTGAACGAAATCCGTTGAGAAATGTGACCGCCAGAGCGCACACAAGAGTACACACAAGACATCTATCAAAATATGACCTTTGACCCTATAAAAGACGAAACACTGGGGGCAGCATCACCAAAATCTATAGGGTTCCAGATTTTACCAAGAGACACCTTCATACAAAATTTGAACAAAATCCGTTGAGAAATGTGACCGCTAGAGCGCACACAAACTATCCCCAAAAATATGGCCTTTTACCCTATAAAAGACGGAACACTGGGGGCAGCATCACCAGAAACTATAGGGGTCCAGATTTTACCAAGATACACGTCCACAGGAAGTCTGAAAGAAATTCGTCGAGAAATGTGACCGCTAGAGCGCACACAAGAATGTGACACGGCGGCGGCGAAACGCTGCTGAATCCAAAGTATATGAAAGATGAAGAAAAAAACTAGATGAATATTCGACCGCGCGCGGTCGGAATTTATGCCTCCGCCATCGCCAGATTGGAAATGTATGGCATACATGTACACTCTAAAAAGGACTGGTCCAACAAAATGACAAATCTTTTCACTTAAAATGCACAGGAGACAGAAAAATTCATTTCATTTCATTTTCATATAAAACTAGAAATATTTGATTTGACCTCTGTGACCTCTGACCTTTGACCTACTTACCCCAAAATCTAATCAGTTCATCTTTCTATGGGGATACATACTGGTACCAAGTTTGAAGTTCTCACCTCAGATAGTTCTTGAGATATCGTGGTAACGGTGCTAAAAACCAAGAATTCTTATGTAATTTTATGTAAATTGACCTCTGTGACCTCTGACCTTTGACCTACTTACCCCAAAATCTAATCAGTTCATCTTTATATGGGTATGCATACTGGTACCAAGTTTGAAGTTCTCACCTCAGATAGTTCTTGAGATATCGCGGTAACGGTGGTAAAAACCACTAATTCCATGTAATTTCATGTAAATTGACCTCTGTGACCTTTGAACTTTGACCTACCTACCCCAAAATCTAATCAGTTCATCTTCGTATACGGTAACATACTAGTACCAAGTTTGAAGTTCTTACCTCAAACAGTTCGAGATATCGTGGTAACGGTGCTAAAAACCAAGAATTTTTATGTAATTTCAGGTAAATTGACCTCTGTGACCTCTGACCTTTGACCTACTTACCCCAAAATCTAATCAGTTCATCTTTCTATGGGGATACATACTGGTACCAAGTTTGAAGTTCTCACCTCAGATAATTCTTGAGATATCGTGGTAACGGTGCTAAAAACCAAGAATTCTTATGTAATTTCATGTAAATTGACCTCTGTGACCTCTGACCTTTGACCTACTTACCCCAAAATCTAATCAGTTCATCTTTCTATGGGGATACATACTGGTACCAAGTTTGAAGTTCTCACCTCAGATAGTTCTTGAGATATCGCGGTAACGGTGGTAAAAACCAGTAATTCCATGTAATTTCATGTAAATTGACCTCTGTGACCTCTGACCTTTGACCTACTTACCCCAAAATCTAATCAGTTCATCTTTCTATGGGGATACATACTGGTACCAAGTTTGAAGTTCTCACCTCAGATAGTTCTTGAGATATCGTGGTAACGGTGCTAAAAACCAAGAATTCTTATGTAATTTCATGTAAATTGACCTCTGTGACCTCTGACCTTTGACCTACTTACCCCAAAATCTAATCAGTTCATCTTTCTATGGGGATACATACTGGTACCAAGTTTGAAGTTCTCACCTCAGATAGTTCTTGAGATATCGCGGTAACGGTGGTAAAAACCAGTAATTCCATGTAATTTCATGTAAATTGACCTCTGTGACCTCTGACCTTTGACCTACTTACCCCAAAATCTAATCAGTTCATCTTTCTATGGGGATACATACTGGTACCAAGTTTGAAGTTCTCACCTCAGATAGTTCTTGAGATATCGTGGTAACGGTGCTAAAAACCAAGAATTCTTATGTAATTTCATGTAAATTGACCTCTGTGACCTCTGACCTTTGACCTACTTACCCCAAAATCTAATCAGTTCATCTTCGTATGGGGATACATACTAGTACCAAGTTTGAGGTTCCTACCTCAAATGATTCTTCAGATATCGCGGTAACGAGAAGTGGGACGGACGGACACACGGACGGACGCACGGACGGACGCACGCACGGACGGACGGACGGACAACCCGAAAACATAATGCCTCCGGCACCCACCTTCGGTGGGCGGAGGCATAAAAATCAAATGTTATACCATCACTTGAAACCACTTTGGGTTCGTCATCTGTTGGAACGACAAACGCAATCTCTGATGAAAAGTCAGCAAAGTAGAGAACTTGTTTCTTGCCACTGTATAGACTCCCTCCATGGTTCAACTCTTCCTTTATGCTACCTACACACAAAGTAATATAACAATGCATTCTTAGTATTCATCTAACTTAAAAGAAGACACCACTGACAAATTTTGAAAAAATATGTTGTTCTGCATGTCCCTAGGAACTAATCAGTATCGAAATTGTAATTTTTGAACAGCCTACAAGTGCGTATATTTTGATATAAAAAGTATGTTTTTGCCACTGTCGATACGCAAATTGGCTCGTGTCGGCCAAAGCTGTGACGTTATTGCAGCACTTTGAGTTTCCACCACAATGCGTGTGCGTTACGCGTCCGTAAAAGCAGACGATATTCGCAGGAGTTGTATTCGTGGAGTTGCAAAAATGCCGTTGTGCCAGGCAATTTACTGTTCGAATCGTCGTGAAAATTGTCCGGGAAAATCCTTTTTTGCCATCCCTGATCCGAAGAAGGATAGAGAAAGGTGTGCTGTATGGATAAGGAACATTGGAACAACCAAATTCAACGTCAAAACGTACATTTATTCCCGTTTTCGAGTGGTCTGTGAAGACCATTTTGACGGCGAAGACGAGGAGCAAAGTCATATGCCACTGGACCATTTCTTCGCCCAGAAAATCCCTCATTCATCTCCTTAGCTTAGATTACAAGCTTATTGAAGAATGTGATCAGATTTTACTTGAAGATTAACCAGGAATTTATGTTAATGTCGTACTTGCTATCTATATCGCGAACGTAAGAACGTAAACAATGCAGCTTGCTGCATTAGCTTTCCGGGCGTGCCTTAAAGTACACGCGTTAATAATGGGAAGCACGTACGAACGATGACAAACAGTAGTGCCAATTTTAATTTTACTAATTCCATCAATTGTAAAAAAAATTTGCTACAGCACTTTATTTTTTTCAGCAGATAATATTCAAAAATACAAAAAACTGAAAAATTAATAACATTTTCTTTTTGTCATGCATAATTGTCTCACAAATAACATTTTTATAGGCGCTGTGAAAGCGATCTGTGTATTGCTCCATATCGGCATTACCGTGATTTGCCGTGGTTTTTGCAGTAGTGCTGCAGTGACGTAACAGATTTTTGTGGCTCGTACTAGTAGATATTGTAATATTTATTTTTTAAAAATCGAGATCTATGATTTTATCGACCTGAGCGATGAGTTTTTTGGTCAATCTGACTAGTTTTATAACATTAAAAATTGTAAAAGTGCTAAAATTTGTCAGTGGTGTCTTCTTTTAAAAGCAACTTCTAATTGTGTTATATATGATTATTGATATTCTGTGTAGTTTTTTTCTAAATGAACAACTGATCAGATTATAAACGTTATATTGGTCTTCTTTAGAAAAAGATTGCATTCCACTAACTTAATAGCTTTATGATCATCTTTGTACTACATGTATGAAAACCTAAATATTTGAAGTAAGCAGCAAATGATTTGGTTATACTATTATCATGTACTATATTATCATCTGGATTATATCAATATACTAATAAATTTGAATCAATTCTGAATTTGAAATTTCCATGACAGTTTATACAACAAAACAAAAGCTACTGTAATAACGCTGACTGTATTCTAGTGATTCTTACATCAATGCATTACACTATGATCCATACCATTACTCTCAGTCTCGGTGTTACTATCAAACTCTGGTATTTTCCAGGATGTGGTCATGTGACCTGTCCATCCAGCATGCTGACCAATCACAACAGGCCATCCAAGGGCTTGAAGGAACTCTAGGAACTGGTACTGGACATTATCCTTAGATTTCTTTCATGTCAAAAGAAAGGATATGAAAGAGAAACCAAAAGCCATTACAAGATATTATGCATCAAGTTAATATCAATAACAAAGAGCTCTGTAGATTATTTTATGAACATATGAAGTGTCAGTGCTTGGCTTTCTTCTTTTTCTTACTAAAACTAAACCTTAAACATGGTGGAAACTAAAACTCTTGAGAACAGTTTAGACATTAAGAACAATTCATCAATGCAGCAGAAAGGAGATGTATAAAATAACTCCATATTTGGGGGGGGGGGGAAATAAGGAACTCCCCACTTAAATCATTTTTGAATGGTCTTCCTCATGTACAATAAAGAGAGATTCTTTGCCATCATATCAATGTACCAATTTACAACCTGAAAGTAAACTACCAAATGTAAGCTACATACCACATTGCAGAGAATGTCTTCTGCTTTCTTCTGTCCAGTTTTAACGTAGAAGATGAAAGCTGTATCAAACGTTCTACTTGGTATCTCATCTAGATGAAGTAAGTCACCGGTGAATCCTGCTTGACTATCATCTAAAGCTACTAATGGTGGAGGAAGGCTGGTATTCTTTGGACCCTGAAATCAAAAGAATAAAACAAACTATCAAAATGTTGTATCAAAGTTTCTACTTGGTATCTCATCTAGATGAAGTAAGTCACCAATAAAACCTGCTTGACTATCATCTAAAGCTACTAATGGTAGAGGAAGGCTGGTATTCTTTGGACCCTGAACCCAAAAGAATAAACAAACTATCAAAATATCTCATCTACGTAGATGAAGTAAGTCACCAGTGAAACCTGCTTGACTATCAAAATTAGAGATGTATCAGTCCCTACTTTTGATTTATTAAATACATTCTCCATATACACATGTCGTACATTTTGATATGCTGAATTATCCAGAAGAGATATCTTTTCAGCTGTTGTATCTTATTTGTAAAGTCGGCAAAACTCATGCTCATTTGAATATTATATTCTGTAGAAATGACACAAAATCGATTTGATGCTTTAGAAAATCCAGGAGAATCTAGATAATGAAAATTGATTGCTATCTTTGAGAAAAAAGAATAAGATGAGAGAAAGAACTTACCTGTAAGCTCTCAATGTTGAGATAGCCCAGATGTGACAAGAGAAGTCTAGCTGGACTGAACTCACTACATGGTCTAGGTGGTCTAGATTCAGTCTGTGGGTTAGGATAACTCATTCTTTCTTTCTCTTCGTGAGCTGTATCACTTACAAGCTTCTCATATTCCATCTGATCTTGGAGTAGTTTATCTAGTGTCATATGATCCTCATGAGATTCTTCATTTTCAATCTCATCCAGGCTGGGTATGCTTTGGTCACTATCAATAATAGAGTTAAAGAAAATTGACAAATAATACCCAAACGATGCCTAAATGAGATCACAGGTCGGTAACAATTTTACCTACTCTTCTCATATTTACCTCAGAGTGCAAGTTTTTGCTGTATGATGGACAGTTTGCAAGCAACTTTCCATAAATGAGTGAACATTCTTCTCTTTTCAAAGTGAAAAGTGGGTTGGTCACATGTGTGACCACTCAAAAAAGGGCGTTTTTAAATGTCTCTGTAAAAACATTATGGCTGGAAATGATATTTTGTTGTCAAAGGGAAATCTCTTTTCATGTAAGAAACTAGTGATATAAATAATCAAAACATGTAATCTGATTTTCCAGTACTGAGGTCAAATTAGATGGTCACATGTGTGACCGTTTGTTTCACTTTATAAAGAATGGCCATGAAGAATAGTGCTGACTAAAATTACAAGAACAATATTACAAGATTGTCTAATTGATTCAACCAATCAGGGGAAACTCTCGAACAAACTACATTTAAGACGGTCTGTATATGCAACCTTGCCAACTATTGATGCTTGTATCACCCAAGAACTTTCACATGGAAATATGATAGTAGAATGTTGACTCATACAAGACAATCAAACACAGGGAATAAAAGAACAATGTTGTACACTTTCAAAATACTGAGGAAACATAGATAACTAATCTTCGATCATCAAACAGTATGTAGCCATCAAATTGATCACTCTATCTCCATGGAACTCCAAACATACTCCTGGAATTTCAACTCACTGAAAAGTAATTGGTTTGAATTAAAAAAAAAACAACTGAATCAATTCCAGAGCCTGGATGGAGGGTAAAATATTATTATGTAATAAGGTAGGAGAGTATTAGGTTCTTACGCCTTGGTGACTGGAATCTTGTTGATGGAATCTGGAAAGTACTTGGACGTAATCTCATGGTGTGTTCCCATACTATCATTAGGTCTGGGTCTATCTGGATAGACCAAACGTGCTTCAGCAGCTTCCTATGTAGTAACAAACAGTAGAACTCAATGTTAACAGACTGGTTATAACAAAGTAATTTCAGATTTTCTAAAAGTGGGAAGCAATATATGGTTGGAGAAAATACAAAGAATCAAAACTAGTGTATTTCGTAAGTTTCTGATTTAAAATTTGGTAGAATAACTTTATGTCAAACACTAATTCATGCACAGTTTTGTCATCACTATGAGACAAAAAGTAAGAATCTTTTCAATCAGAAAAAAACTGATCCTAACCTGATCTTTTCTGGATGAATGTCGAAGCTGGAAAGTCCAGACATGGCGGCCAGTTGGACCACGGATGATAACTGTCACTGTTGGGAGGAGCTCTGAAAGCCCAAAATGGAAATGAACAAATATATTTATAATACAGAATAAAGTAACAATATTAGTTAAAGACAGGATAGAAAATAACAAACACTAACAACGTCACCTGCTTGTTCTGTCTGAGCTGGTGAATTCCATGTTCAAAGGTGTGTATTTTGCAGAGGATGATTAAATGAGCAAGCTGCATGTTTGTATAATACAGGACCCTTGTTATGTAATACTTGTAGAGGAGTAGAATATAGACTTTCAAAAGCTGTTTGATTTTAATCCATCAGTTTGCATTATAGGCATAGAAAAAAGCATGAATCAATCTTATTAAGTTATTATGCTTTATACACAAATAAATAAGAGAGAGAGAGCGAGAGAGAGA
>CM046855.1:4846293-5058578 GCA_025617745.1 Heliocidaris erythrogramma | reverse complement strand
ATTATCACATGACCATGAAGAAGGCCCTAAAAGTGAAAGAATTATGTTGGAGCATATTATTTGGGATGCCTGTCTATATGCAGTTTCTGAGAACTGTACATTGTTCTGTCCTGTCATGTTGATACTTTTTGAAAAATATTGTGACAAAATTCAAAGTTCAGTTTGATTCCATGAAGATGAATTTAACTTTCAGAGTGCACACTATTTATTTATAAGACATCAGAAATGCTCATCTTGTTGGAAATATGATGTTTTCCCCAGTAAGATGTTTATAAGAAGCATTTGAAGACATGACTGAGTCAAGAAGAAACTCATTTGTTCCCATAGTGTAAGAGAGCGCAATGATTCAGGAGTGTAGAATGCCCAGGGAGGAGTATTAGTAGCTTTCATTTTGGGAATGTCAACTGAATGATTTTCCTGTGAATCAATGCCATACCAGGGCTAGCAGCTACTGATGTGATTCTCAGATACTGTGTGGGTTAGTGAGAGTCTGATGTAGAGTGCCTACATGTTCACTGATAATATGAACCCTGTATTTTTATGGTCCCCTGCATTCCTTTGAATTTGGTAGAAATGCTTGGCGACCTGGGAGGGAAATGTTTTAGTGAAATATAATCCTTGCTTATTATGGTCCTCTTGCCGCTGTGTAATAATAGTAGATTATTTCCACTTCATACCAGTTTCTATTGACATACATCCAGTGTAATGTATTTGGTCCAAATAAGTCAAATATTAAGTGACAAAGATACAATTTCTTCAATTCCCCCATTTTTATAATTCACTGCTTGATATGCCTGTTCCCAGTGATAGTTACACACTTTTCTTCATTTTGTTTACTTTATTAGGCCAAAGAAATTCACGTTGAAGGGTTACAAGAAGGCTTATTTTGTTTTCCGTGATTTGCACCTGGCTTATTACAAGAATGAAGATGATAGTCATGGACAACCTATCCAGAGAATCAACCTCAGAGGTAAGATTAACCCTTCGCAATCTTGCATTAGACCAAATAAAAATTATTCCTACTTTCTTGTCCCCGCCCGCATCCTTTTTTGCGCCCGCCTCCTTTTTTTGTTAAATTGATATTTTAAAGACCCACATTTTGCTGCAGACCCCTAAAATTAAAACTTGAAGCCTTTTGGGGGTTTAAAGGGACCCCAGAAAAATATGAATATAATGGGAAGCCGTGTCTAATAGCATTTGTATGTGCAGCGGCCATCTTGGAAAAATATCAAATAACATGGTACCCCTCCTCCTCATTTTCAAAAATCAGAATGAGAAACTACCAATCAATTTTACTTGGCCTTATAATCTAGAGCCAAGACTTGGTGTAGAGCTCTGTAGTATGCAGTGTATGAGCAGTATCTACAGTAACCATCTGTCATATACTTGTACTTTCCAATCATCTATGGCTGAATGTATATCATCTGCTGGGTACAGAAGGATCTTAACTCATATCATTTTGCATTGAGTTTAATAATGCCCATCTGGCTCTAAGTATGTGATCTCATTCCACAATGTATGTACTCTTACATAAAAGATTAGTGATGGAAAATGAACTAGAAATTGATGTTGATTAAATGTCACCTAATGTTGCACTATTTGTGTTTAAAAAATATAGCATTGTGTTTAAAAGTTTAAAAAAAATCCCACCATGTAGTAGAAAAGTTTTTGGATTAAGAGTTTGATTCAGCAGTCAACAGACAGTTGTTCCTATGTTTGTCTGATCATGCTTGTTAACTTTATAAAGAGCAGCATGTGAATAGCATGTAAACCAACATCTATTTGCTGTACCTATGATGTGGGTTTGGACAGTTCTATTTTCAAACATTGCTCTCCCCAGGGAGCCAATCATTTTGACATTCCCATGTTTGACTCCTCTCTGGGGGTCGTACACTTTTGCTGCTTGAAATGCGCTAACAAGCTTAGACATTTTAGCTGGAGAAGCTCATCAACAACCAAGTCATTTAGTGGAATAGAGTATGTCATGTGCCTAGCAGAATGGCGCAAATGGATGCATTGATAGCAGATGAATATTTCAAGAAAAACACATTTTAAAGCTCTGGCCTTATATTGACCATATCTACATAGAACATATCAATCCATACATTGTGTAGATTGCAATAGGATATTACTTCGCTTGCTTTATTATTTTTCTGTCTTCCAATACAAAATTAAAAAAGGAAAAACTTTTTATAAAATTTGTATTTGCACCCTTCTGCCATGCACATGTTGAGTAAGACATACACGTAGCTTGTGGTCCCACAGTTGTGCTTCATGTTCATTGCTTCCAGTCACTTAGAAATAAGAAGAATTAGATTGGTGCTCTTATGGAGAATGAAATTGGGAATTCATGTGTAAGAAAGATGTTATGAAAGAGTGAGAGAGGAGGGGGATATGAAGTTAATAAAGATTTAACATGCTCATGTTCACGCGGAAGTTAAAGTTATTGATGTAGACAAGATCATGACTATGATATGAGAAGGTAGAACCATGAAATAATACAGCCTTTTCGTACCAGGCTAATGGACAATTTGGAAATGTTCAAGCAATTTCCTTCTAAAAATTTCTGTAGATTTAGCTTTTCCTCAGTTTGTCATCAAATGCTACATTTTTCATGACCCAAATACTCAATGGGATGAATCTGTTACATATTTTAATTTTTTTGGTGGAGACTTTAAGACATTTCTTCTTTAATCACTTGTTCTAGGCTGTGAAGCTTCCCCTGATGTGAGCATAGCAGGAGAGAAGTTCTGTATCAAGCTACTCTCAGTATCACCAGAAGGAACACAAGAACTCATCTTGAGATGTGATTCTGTAAGAAATCTTTCATATATTTTCATTCAAAATACAATGTTTAGGTAATGTTCTTATATGTGAATATATGTTTGTGAGATTTTTAATAAATGTTTTGAACTAGATTTAAAAAAAAATCCTGTTATTTCTATATTATGGTTTATGAGTTTGATAAATGCACCATACTTGGATTATCACTTTTATTGAAACAGTTCATCAGAAATATCCTTTATCTCTTGTTTTCATATTCCTTATTAAATCTTTAAAGTTTGGAATTTGAGCAAGACATTTACGTCATGGAAAAACATTTACAAAAATAATTAGCATAGTTCGGCATGACCTTTACTACAATGTAATGCCCTGACCTAGGATCATGTTGGGATATTAAAACATTCTTGAATAAAAGGGTTCATTGAATGTGACGTCATAGATTCCTTGATTGTGGGGTATGAGTGCATTTCAATGTACTCATACATTTTGAAGTTAATTATACTCTGGGTATTTTTAGAGTTTGAAGTTAAACCAAAGACATAGGAATGAATTGTTTTTGTCAGTTGAATATTTTTTTGGATAAATATTTTTAAAGCTTCACATTTAGGAAGTCTTTAGAACAGTTTGTCAAACTGTTATGTTGAAAATAGTCCATGTATTGTAAATGGAGTTTGAAATAACATGTTTATGAACCAATATGACAATGATGAGTGAAAACAATATATCTCTGGAATGCAAGTCATATCAATGATAATAATAATAATAATAATAACTAGTAGCATTTAGTATGCTCCCCATAGTACAACTAAATCAGTGTTTACAAAATTAATAATACATAGTAAAACATTAATACACAATAAATGATACATAAAATAGGATAAAAATTAACTTATTAAGCATAAATTTTGAGAGAACTGGAAGGGGTTTCTTAATCTGGTCTGTGGAATTAGCTGATTTTATGAAGGAGGGGATATTGATCATTCTTTGGTCCAGTCACAGTAAATGTACGACCGCCAGCTTTGCTACGGGTTTAGGATGGTGAGAAGAAATGGGTTCATAGAAGAGCCTAGATTAGGACGAGATGGGTTGTGAAATGTTATGCAATCAAGAAAAGTAGAAATAGTTATAAGCGGCATGTTTAGCAACAAGTGTCAGTAAATATCAACTACATGTATGTCATAATAATCAATGACTGTATCCAATTTCATTTCTTTGTCATAGTATGTGGAATATTATATCTTAATCAATAATAATTGTATGTATTGTCCAGCAGTATTTTATTTTAATTATTGCTTATAATTTGTTATTATGTAGGAGGATCAGTATGCCAAGTGGATGGCAGCATGTAGATTGGCATCTAAGGGCAAGTCAATGGCTGATAGTTCTTACAATTCAGAGGTACAAGAGATCAAAGCTTTCCTCAGCATGCAACACAGCAAGAAGGATGGTGGCACACCAATCATACCCACGGACATGCCTGATCTTAAGCCTGAGAACTTTGTAAACTCTAGGGTGCTCAAGAAATACAAAGCCAAAGCGGTAAGGTTACCTTAAGGTACAATTCACACTTTGCCTAGCATTTGCCTAGCATTTGTATGTACTAAGATGGAAAGATCAACTGGTTATGTTCGAGTTATATTAATGTTAGTGATCTTGTAAATAACTTGGAAATGTTGTTAGTTTGGTGTCTGATAGATATGGTAATTACAAAAATATCAACCAACCAATACAGAGATGCAAACAAGTGATTTGAGCTTGAAAATTCTTGGACCTTTTCAATGAATCAACAGTTGAGTTGGGGATGACATTGTGGGTATGTTGACTATTCTAACAATACCATGACCACATCATTTTATTGTAAATCAATTTTGTTGTTGTTGTTGTGCCAACTAGATTGCGACCAGGATCCTTGATGCGCATTCAAGATTACAATCCTTATCACTTGTTGATGCCAAACTGAACTACATCAAGGCATGGCAGGCACTACCAGAATATGGAATCACCTTCTTTGTAGTACGCTTACACGGCAGCAGGAAAGATGTAAGTAACTATCCAACACTTTTTATGTCTGATAATTTCCCCTATAATTTTGTCCTTTAAGAGATGTAATCCAACCTAGATTCTATTTTCACTTTAAGGTATTCATCATGTGGTGAAGCATAAGTGCTTTCACCTTTCCCAATTTGGCCACATTCCATGATGGAATTGATATATCACATTATTCTTTAATATCATCATAACATCAATCCATTCTTGTGGCGTAAATTGATATTTACAATGGAATTTACAATGAACACCCTGGTATCTTTAGAAGGGTGCATTCTGGAATGAACGTAACTGTTTATTATGATGGACATTAATGGTATCTTATTAAGTCAGCTAACGTCTATGTTAGAAGATTGTCCTCGTGTGATGGTTCAATTTGAGGTCAGTATCATTTAAATCATGGTGTAAAACTTTGTGAATTTTGTGTCATTGTGAATAATTATTAGTGTTATTCAATACTTTCTTGCAATCTGTTTTGCTCTGTATGATTCTGTATGTTTATGAATTGTTATGGAGAATAGTAAGCAAGAGTATGAATAATTCATTAAGGTACAATTTACTACATTCAAAAAGTCCAGTAACCAATTGCAGGATTAGCCAAGATGCTCATTTTTATCTTTTGAAAAGAAATAACACAAAATGAGCATACCAACACCGTTGGAAAAGTCCAAATAGTAGAACACTCTAACCAGATCCGACGTGGCATAAATTTCTTGTTTTGATATTATCAGCCAAAGGAATATGTAGGGAAAATCCTGCTAATTGGAACTTCCTTTAGTATGAGTCAACATGTAGATTGATTGGATAACTGGAGCTCAAATTATGCCATGTCACTCCAGCAAGCAGCATGCCTAGGAGTGATATTAATATGAGACCGCATGATTTCCTTCACTCATAATTTGTATATATAATTATATCCTCTGCTTGGTTATGTTCTTAAATCAGTTGTGATTAAAGGAAAACATGTGGGAAAATATGTGTTGTATCCAGGCAATGAGCTTGTGGTTTTTCATATATATATTATAAGCGAAGTCTGATAACTTATTCTGTAATCATAACCAACATTTAGCCTTGATGAAGGATTTGCCAATTTTGGAATAGTCAACTGTTTTATGTTGTCACAGTTATGAACATTAATAACATGCATTCCTAATTGCACTTGTGCATGTACACAGAGCAAATAAATGATGATTCTTGATTATTTGGGTTTTAGACTTTGCTCATATTTTATGTGAACATGACTTACGGAAATTTAGATATGTATGTTATGGAAATGAATGTTACATTAAACTTTTTTTCTTCTCTGAGAAACACTTCTTGCACATAAATATAGGTCATCTATTTTGTTCTGAACTTTCCTTTGCAATTACCATAAATTCTATCAATTACTATCCATTGCTATTACTATCAAATCTCTGTGAATGTCAGGAAATGTGATATTTGACTGTTATTTCATTGACAGGAGCTGCTTGGCTTGGCTTACAATCGTATGATCAAGATGGACATCAACACTGGTGATCTTCAGAAGACCTGGCGTTACAGCACTATGACTCACTGGAATGTCAACTGGGAGACAAGAGAACTCGTCATTGGTATGGAGGATGAACAGATTCAGATGGCCTGTCTGACCTGCGATTGTAAGATCGTCCATGAGTACATCGGGGGATCCATCTTCTTGCCCTACGCAAGCAAGATAAGAACCAGGTGCTTGACATGGACATGTTCATGAAGCTAACAGGAGGTTCAGAGACAGGAGTCCTGGAGTAAACAATCTTCCTCTTTCTTCATAGGAGAAGTGGTGGTGGTGAACTTTGAAATTGGAAGGAAGAGGGATAAGGTAATGCTTCATGGTGATAACATGCAGTTGGACCCTGAGTAATAAAAAGTGAAATGATATTAGGGCATTTTGTATAATCCGGCATTTGTATCAAGGACCTCAGTACAATGGAATGTTTTGTTGGAGGAAAAATGTACATTCTTGCTCAAATAATAGGTTCAGAAGATAATTCAATTCTGAAAATGGCTTTGATGGAAGTCTGGGAAAGTAAGAAAGAAAGAACCATTTTCCATTGATAGGCAGACAAGTAACACATATGAACATTGCTAATATGAAAGTTGAGTAGATAGACTGTTAAGGGGTTGTGTTAGAGATGAAGCAATATCTTATCCACCTTGGGTGCTCCTCCCTTCCTTGACTTCCCACCTTCATAAAACTGCCAGTGATGCCCTAGCAGCTTCCATCTGTGGTGATAGATGATCATCAGTCAGTACAAGTCCTGTGGTCAGTAAGCAAACAGTGCCACTGTCATATATGATTGACTTGTATGATTAGCCAGGAATGTCAAGAAACAGAGATGGTTGTTTCGAAGTGACTATGATGAATCCTAACCAATCTTTGAGATGGATGCTAATGGTTTAGTGCAAGGATGAAGTCAATACTGGTGCCACAGCTGTTGTTTCATAACGATTCAACAATCCTTCTTTTGTAGACCTCTTCGCAATAACCGTAATTATGCTTAAGAGGTAATTGAATTGGAATGCTTGATGAATTTGATAATGAAAAGACAAACATTTTTTATAAATATATATTTTCTTGGAATTTTTGTCAAATGGATGTTTTACTTTGTCATGTAGAATTCTAATGTATTAATTAAAAGTTTTATATACATTTTCCCTTTTCTTAGCATTTTAGTCAGTGTGTAATCAGACAACACATTTTTACCTAAAATATGCTCACTAATTTTAATAATGGCTCTCGTTTTTTATGTAAATAGATATATCTGTATATATATAATGAACTTTATATCCATAGAATCCACTCTCCTAACCTTTTCTTCCTCTAGATGATGCATTATACATGTTTTTATTTATTGCGCGACACCCACCCGTCCCTAGAGTTTATGGCAACTGTGATTGCAACAAAGAGTGTTACAAGGCTCCTGCATGCTGCTTTTAATACCTATCCACTCTCAACATTATCATCATCTTTATCATCATCATCATGCATCTAGTTTGAAGTTTAAACTTAGACACCCTATAAGATAACACCAATTGACGACACCCTTACTAACTTTCACCCAATCGTATGGTATTGAATATATTTTCATGAATGTGATTATTAATAATAATGAAGTTCATGTATACTTGTCTGCAAGTGTATATAACTGTACATAGGTAAGTAAGGTCTATACATGTATGTTATTATTCTGTACAAGTCCAATGTCTACATGATATACAATACCTTTTTACAAAGTGAGCATGTATGTATACTATGAAAATACACAACTGGAAATTGTATTTACAAGAATTTCTATGCCTGCTTTGTATACAGACTTTATGAACATACATGTATGTATACACATAACAAAACAAGATACTTGCATTGTTTTTTTTCTGAGTATTTACTGGTGAATACATGTAATGTATATCCTTGTTTATTTATATGATTAGCCATGTTTAATGCTGTTGTAATAAATCATAATACAGTAATGTAATTCCTCCTTTACTGATCTGCCATGTTTAGCCCTCTGAATCAATTGTTCCATTTTTGTATGTATCCCAATCAATCATTATTACGATTTAAAAAAAATTTGTTCCAAGTGCCAAGATTGGTATGTCTATATACTCTTCCTATTGTACTCACAAACGCATACAAAGCACTCACCCATTGAGAAATGTTATACTTCAATGCTATTCCTTGATGTCGAACTCTCAGTTGGAACAACATCAGGCTAGATTTTATCTTTAATGGAGATAACTCTTCATTTTCCGGGTAGTAAATTCTCATCAGAAATTGTCCTCTGTACACCATTTTCATCTTATTCAGATATTCTTCCATTTAGACTGTAAAATTTAAATTTTTTCAAGCTTTATTTCAGTTTTTGTCTAGAAAAGATTAGTGAGAGTTGGTGCTATGAAGGTTGTATTTTCTACTGCCACGTAGTGAAGGTACGATAAGAAAGAAATTAGACGCAATGTCAAGGAACTAGGCATTGACCTTGACAATAACCTTGTCAGTGATTTTCTGATTGCTATCCAATATCTACACAAATCCCTTAATTTGACAGGAGGGAGAATGATGGTTTAAAGGAATAAGAATTTAACCATTGGAACAAAGCATATACATTTATAGTGAAAATTTTATTCATCAGATAATTGCTTCCATACAAAGATCTTTTTTCTCCGCAAATTGGTTTGTTCTCTCAACACAATTTGTACTGTGTAGCACCATTATGTACTTATTGACTTCATCTAGTAGACAATGCCATGATAGGGTACATGATTATGATCTTAATTGTATTCACAAGATGGTCAGAGTACAACATGTGGCTTCAACAAAGTTGTATTGACGTTGGCAGATCTTGCATTGAGATTTTTCCCTCAGTGTAATTTATCAAAATTTGTTGTTTAGTGTTCCTGGTTGTCTGATGGTTTACGTTCATAAGTTACACATTGATTGCACAATACAAAGGAAGAACGTCATGAATAATGTGCCAAATAAACCTTGCTCTCACATGCGTTGTCTTCTGTACACATGGCTTGTTCAAATTTGTAGAGGACTTATTTTTTTTTCTTCTTTTTGATTGGTGATTTGAATGACATATTTAAGAAACCTGTAAATTGTTATAAAGGAGAGCGGATTTGGTAAATTTGAACATTTGCATGGTGATGATCATTTGTTGTTTGTGAAACTTGTTACATAATCAAAGTCATAACCTGAACGAGGCAAATTAAACCTGGCTGTAGTATCTCATTTCTCCACAAATACATCAAATATGGTGACTTTGTTCTTTGTGACTTTCAATATTATGCATACTGTCTGTGCAGAGTATGATATACGTGTGTATGATGTGGGAGGAAAATGTACAATGACAAATCACAGCAATTCTGCGAGATGTGTCCTGTACGACATATATGTAAGTATTTATCCATTGATTTTATAAAAAAATGAACAAATCCTTTGATTTGACCATTTTTAAAAGGTTATTTCTGGTATCACTACCGTTAGTCAATGTTCATTTGGAAGTTTTCAATTTTGAATGAAATAAAGTGATAGAGTTAAGTTGGTAGGGGACACAGTGCTGAAATACTGTTTTGATCATTACTTGAATACAATATGAGCATGTCTAATCAATTTCATTTTTTTTTTCTCTTTGGCTTCTTACATATTTTCGGAGAGAGAGAGAGAAATCGAAGAAATGTGAGGAACTGCTTTATTGGGACAAATAATGTACTAATCAGCAAATCAAAACACAAACAATGATTAGGTGAATATGATAATACCTTTTATTACAGCTTATACAACAGTATTATTACATGCATTCTCTGAGATGCAAAACAACACTAATTCAAGATTGCACATGGTAAAATAATTATTTACTAACAATGCATGATATCAAGAAGTGAATTAAATTCACTCTGTCTTTTCTGACTCAAGGCAGATAGATTTCATCTTTAAGAAATGATGATACATACAGATCAATATTCATGAAAGCCTTATACTAGGAAAAGCATTCTATCGGGATAACGGTCCCTCCAAAAGAGTATACTGCTTTCAGACTAATTCAGGTTTTCATTGTAGATATACAGACTTCCAAAACATGACAGTATCGTATTGCTCTCAGGTCTTCACCAATATTTGCAGGAACTTCTTTTTGGACTTCTTGGGAGAATTTTCTTGGCTTCAATCGATTTAAATTCAATGAAAATAATCTCCGAGGTGAATAGCTGGGCTTCCTCATATTCCTAGATTAAGCAAAAATTATGCTTTTAAATGGCACAGAAATATTGAATTATACAATAGTTATGCTTAGTGAATTTTCGATGTCTGCATAATATTGCCTTCTTCGATATTTCTATGATAATATATTCTATATTCAATAGTAATATGTGAACAAGAGGTTTTTAAAGGGTACCAATCATGAAAAATTATTTTGCTCTGTATGTTGTAGGTTCCATGTCATTATACTATATTCAAAATATGGGCTGTAAACACAGGGGAACCTTGTTATAACAAACTCCTTGGGACCAAGGTAATTTCCTTGTTATATTGAAACCTTGTTATATCAGGGCTAAAAAAACAATGAAATATAAAGGAGTGGAACCAAGAAAATTACCGTGTTGAAAGGAGAGTTTGTTAGTTTTGATTGGAAATATTTTATCAAGAAAATATATCTTCTTTTAGTTTGGCATCATTGCATCATTTTATCAATTCAAGAATTTTATATAGCCTGATCGGTGAGTTACAGATGGACATTTGACAAATTTTGAAAATTTGAAAGCCTGTATTTAATAGAAGAGAGCTATTTTATGTTTCATTGTGAAGGGCATCACTGAAGGAGTCGAAATTGACAAAATTTGGTTGCCATGGTTGCCAAATAAAATTATACTCCATGAAATATTCAATGGACAGACAAAATGCCTCTCTTAACCAATCAAGCTCTATATAGGAAGGTCTCTTCTGAGACAGAAGCATGGGAAACATGGTCTCTGCTCAGCCTGCAGCAGATTCCTTGTCTTTTTAAGAGAAAAAAACAGAGGCCAAGGCTGAGTAAGCCACTCTACCCATGCTGAAGTCATGGAAAAGGACAAATCCCTCACAAGAAAATAAAGCAATCAGTACAAAAACACTCACTGCCCAGAAACAACTGTTCAGGATCGACTCCCACATCTTTCCAGTAATGGAAACGTGAAGACATACTGGGTTGAATAAAGCAAGAGTAGGTAAGACCAATGGAATGGTTACCGCCCTTTCCTGGCGATTGATTCACATTACTATACTTCTCAAAACATGTGTGAGCCAACTCCTTGTTACTTCATTAATAAATCTTACTGGACAACGCCCCCTGCCTACAAGGCAGGAGTAACATTTCTGGCTACCCTGCTAGGATGCGAGTAATAAAGCTACTGAATAGGTATTGGCTAGGCAAGAGGTTGACAAGATGGAGGATAGAAAGTCTTACAGGGGTTGGATGCTTTCGTCCAGGACCTGACTGGGGTCAAAGAAAAAAGGCAGTTCCTACTCAGCAGGATGATAAGAAAGAAGAAGTGCCCAAAAGGATTCGCTGAACCGATCTTCTACATTACAATTTCAGCATACTTAAAGATACAACATCATGTATCTAGCCCTTGGTTTCTTTCATATAAAGAAACTGGTACATGAAGCATAGATCTAAGACCTGATAAGCTCCCTTCCTTACTAGAAGAATTCGTCAAGGAGCCATCACATCATCACCTAGTACTTGTTTCAGTACTTATTTTCAAGATGTAAAGAGACTGGTGTAGAACTCTGGAACACTCTGTTTGCGTTGGTATTTCTGAAGCATTTCTTGGATTCTCTGACGTCTCCGTACATGAGGAGGTGAGTACCTGTATAATAGAAGAATAACTCATCATCAGATTAAGCTTCTCCCCCTTCTTTACCATTGTGTTCCAGTGAACAGATTACTAACCAACAGTGCACAAGTTTTAAATCACCATTGAGGATTAATTTTCCCCTCGTTGAGTGAAAACCTAGCTGGAAAATTCCTCAGGAAATGATATGTTTAAAGAGAAGGTTGAGTTCTGAGATGAAAATTTTAATTTATAGTCTATATATAATCATTGATTTACCACAAGAATATTCTCCGGGAGTTTTAAAATTAAGTTCATTTACAACTTTTCTAGCAATTCCTTGAACATGCCATGTAAGGTAATTATGTACACACTGGCTTAACATTACTGATAGAAGTGAATGATGTGAAGTACTTACTTTTCACTCTCCAACCGTTTCCTACTGCATGTGTTGACTACAGTCTGTCTAACCAGAGTGCCTAATGTTCTTCTACTCACAACCATACCATCTACCAAAGGGATAGCCAATGTACAACTGCATAGGTAAAAGACAAATGAAGATCAATGAATTCATTTAAACTAGCAGCTTTTTGTACATATGTCATGCATTCCTAAAACTGATATCTTCAAGATAAACTAGAAATTTAATTCGTCAATGGAGACGAATTAGGTGGTCTGTCTATTATTTGTCTATGATGATTATGATAATGTTGACGAAGATGAATGACAAAATGATGTGAAAGATGACTCTCATAGGATGATGACATTGACGATTATAATATTCACGATTGTGATGATTTCAAACTTGTCCAAATATCTTCAATTCCCCTATTACCTATTTAAGTGGAATAGTGCCCCTTCAGGTTCAATTTTCTGGGTGATATTTTCAAAAAGTGCTTGAAATGGCATAAAACGTGTGCAAAATGAATTAGGGACGATTTGGAGCATTTCTAAATTTTGCGCGTGCACTGACACGAAGTTTAACGAAATGACCCTGAATGGAATGACATTGACCTTAACCATGCCAAATGTGAAAGAGAAATGATTTTTCGTTATGAAGATATGACCACAGTGGTTTTACGTTCTGTACGCGCTGTGCGCATGCACGCACGGAAAATTTAGAAAAGCTAAATATGTCCCGAACCGTACTCTACATTGATTAAAAAGTGATTTTGAGCATTTTTAAATTTTGATGCGCGTGTACGTGCGCGTCATGATGCGTGCACGGATTTTGCTGACATGTTATATTGACCCTTGACCTGAAGTTCATGTGTGTCAAATATGGTCATTTTTGATGACTCGTTATGAAGATATGATCGATAATGTGATTTTACAAAATGGTGCCTGGATGACGTCACGATGACCTGATGACCTTAAAAAAGAATTCGGGAACTTGACCTTGATTGGCCTTGATGACTGACTGAAATTTGATGAAAATTGAAATAACCGATTTTGAGAAATTGTCTGCACAAGAAAGTGGGAGAAAAATAAAAATAAATAAATAATAATAAAGAAAATTCTGACGAAATTAAGAGGTGGTCTGTCAAATGACAGACCCAACTAACGAGATTGAATGATAATAATAATAATGGTGGCTTCTTGTATAGCGCTCAGGTCCGTCTTGTCGTGATGCTTATGGTGCTCCATTATTACTCCGGTCATAACTGATTGGCCAAATATGCAGCGCTCTGGCATATCAGGTACCCATTACACCTGGGTGGAGAGTGGCAAATGTAGATTAATGTCTTGCCAAAAGACTTTAGTGCCAGGCTTATATTTGAATGCTTAACCCCTTGATTGAGAGTCAAGTGAAAGAACCACTATACCATGACACCTCCACATCTTACTGCAAAGCTACAAGAGGGACATGTATATAATATGGAAAATGTTTTCCTTTTCTTATTGTTACGTAGCGATCAAAGATAATTTGTACAACTTCTTTTCAAACACACATTTGTTAGTGTGTAGTTATTTTTATAGCTCCTTCTGTGGAGTGTGAATTTGAGAATGTTCTGTAACAAATTAGAATTGCTTTCGCTGATATCTTAAAATTGGACAAATTTTCATCTTGTCACTAAGTACTGGAAGATATTACTACTTCATATGATATTAGTATTCATCACAATTCATTTTCCTATCCAATTAATGGATCAATCCAACCGCCTCACCTGCTTTGTATATGAATACGGAAGAGTCCACTCTTGAGTAGGTGTATGTAAATGATCATGATGGAGGGATCTGGTGTCTTGCTAAGTGAGTTGTTGCTAGTGGTCAGATTTTCAGATCCTGTACTTGTCTTGTGAAGTAGATCAGCTGTGTGTAAAAACACAGAGCATTATTTATCTCTGGCCACTAAAATCATTCATTCCACCATGATCTTGGATTAGAATTCTAATTCTTTGTAGCTGCCAAGCTTTCTTTACAAAATCGTTGTACAGAGATAAAGCATCGATTCCTGATGTATCGATATGCAGTATTATTTTTCTTTTATAAAACAACCTTCCAAATGTATTGATAACACTGATACCATCACGTAGACAACACATTTCTCTGTATATTATATATTTATAAATTTTGGATATGGGGTAATACTTAGCCTGCAGTATACATATCTGCTTATTTCCAGATTTATACCACTTTTAAAGTGTTTTTTCACTATAAAGCATAGAAATCTGAAGACTTCTAGCGTTTCCATGTAAGATATTGAGTGTTTAATATGAAACAAATTCTCAAAGTAGAGGCCGTGGCTCAGGGGATTAAGGAATAGGAAGGGCTTACCAAGAGGAAAAGTCTGGTGGTCCTCAAAGTTCTCCAGCCATACCACCAGCACCTTGAGTTCAGGAGGAGCAGCATTAACTCCCTTAGTGGAGAACTTCCTCGATGGGCGCTCTAAGGAGCCTGCTAGGGATCCAGCTAGGGATCCAGCTAAGGAGCTGTTACTGCTGGATCCACTAGCCTCCAGGTCTGTAGGGCGTTGTTGACCAGGCTGTGTAGCTGATGATGACGGCTGTGGATGGTTAGGTTCTTCAGGGACTGGAGATAGCTGAGTGGCATCTACACAGGAGGAAGAAATGTGTTTAATACACTCACATTTGTCAAATGAAGCATGTTATATCATTGTCTAATAATTACAATATGATAAAAAACAAATCAGAAATAACTTTAGAGATAAGGCGAACTTCTGGTGGATAAAAATAAAATTGGAATAAAATTTGTCCAGTATGGTCTCATATTGTACAATGCATGTCAAAAGAGATGTGTGCCAGATATTTCATCCATGATTTTCAATGAAGTTAAGTGCAAATATCTGACAGACACAAATTTAAAACTAGAAATGTGCATTGCTGGGGCTGCGCAATGCTAAATGTATCCCCCGGCACTGGCAGCGATTTGAAGGAGGGACAAAGACCCTCCCCCATCCCCTCCCTCAAACAAAAGGATGGTGTAGAAATTAGATGTGTAGGTTTCACTAAGACACATCTTCATATAAAATTTGAAAGAAATCCATCAAGAAATGTGGCCTGCAGAGTGCACTCACGCCATGCCCTGAAGTATGACCTTTGACCCTATAAAAGACGGAACACTGGTGGCAGCATCACCAAAAACTATAGGTTTTTAGATTACACCAAGAGACACCTTCATGCAAAATTTGAACGAAATCCGTCAAGAAATGCAGAAGTAAGAGTGCAAGAAATGGAAAAATGACCTTTGACCCTATAAAGGACGGAACAATGAGGGCAGCATCACCAAAAATTAAATATGTGTAGATTATACCAAGATACATCTCCATACAAAATTTGAAAGAAATCCATCAAGAAATGTGGCCTGCAGAGTGCACTCACGCCATGCCCTGAAGTATGACCTTTGACCCTATAAAAGACGGAACACTGGTGGCAGCATCACCAAAAACTATAGGTTTTTAGATTACACCAAGAGACACCTTCATGCAAAATTTGAACGAAATCCGTCAAGAAATGCAGAAGTAAGAGTGCAAGAAATGGAAAAATGACCTTTGACCCTATAAAGGACGGAACAATGAGGGCAGCATCACCAAACAGTAAAGATGTGTAGATTATACCAAGATACATCTCCATACAAAATTTGAAAGAAATCCATCAAGAAATGTGGCCTGCAGAGTGCACTCACGCCATGCCCTGAAGTATGACCTTTGACCCTATAAAAGACGGAACACTGGTGGCAGCATCACCAAAAACTATAGGTTTTTAGATTACACCAAGAGACACCTTCATGCAAAATTTGAACGAAATCCGTCAAGAAATGCAGAAGTAAGAGTGCAAGAAATGGAAAAATGACCTTTGACCCTATAAAGGACGGAACAATGAGGGCAGCATCACCAAAAATTAAATATGTGTAGATTATACCAAGATACATCTCCATACAAAATTTGAATGAAATCCGTCAAGAAATGCAGAAGTAAGAGTGCACAAAAGGGACAAATGAGCTTTGACCCTATAAAGGACGGAACAATGAGGGCAGCATCACCAAACAGTAAAGATGTGTAGATTATACCAAGATACATGTCCATACAAAATTTGAAAGAAATCCATCAAGAAATGTAGCCTGCAGAGTGAACTCACGCCATCCCTTGAAGTATGACCTTTGACCCTATAAAAGACGGGACACTGGTGGCAGCATCACCAAAAAGTACAGATTTTTAGATTACACCAAGGGACACCTTCATGCAAAATTTGAACGAAATCCGTTGAGAAATGTGACCGCCAGAGCGCACACAAGAGTACACACAAGACATCTATCAAAATATGACCTTTGACCCTATAAAAGACGAAACACTGGGGGCAGCATCACCAAAATCTATAGGGTTCCAGATTTTACCAAGAGACACCTTCATACAAAATTTGAACAAAATCCGTTGAGAAATGTGACCGCTAGAGCGCACACAAACTATCCCCAAAAATATGGCCTTTTACCCTATAAAAGACGGAACACTGGGGGCAGCATCACCAGAAACTATAGGGGTCCAGATTTTACCAAGATACACGTCCACAGGAAGTCTGAAAGAAATTCGTCGAGAAATGTGACCGCTAGAGCGCACACAAGAATGTGACACGGCGGCGGCGAAACGCTGCTGAATCCAAAGTATATGAAAGATGAAAAAAAAAACTAGATGAATATTCGACCGCGCGCGGTCGGAATTTATGCCTCCGCCATCGCCAGATTGGAAATGTATGGCATACATGTACACTCTAAAAAGGACTGGTCCAACAAAATGACAAATCTTTTCACTTAAAATGCACAGGAGACAGAAAAATTCATTTCATTTCATTTTCATATAAAACTAGAAATATTTGATTTGACCTCTGTGACCTCTGACCTTTGACCTACTTACCCCAAAATCTAATCAGTTCATCTTTCTATGGGGATACATACTGGTACCAAGTTTGAAGTTCTCACCTCAGATAGTTCTTGAGATATCGTGGTAACGGTGCTAAAAACCAAGAATTCTTATGTAATTTTATGTAAATTGACCTCTGTGACCTCTGACCTTTGACCTACTTACCCCAAAATCTAATCAGTTCATCTTTATATGGGTATGCATACTGGTACCAAGTTTGAAGTTCTCACCTCAGATAGTTCTTGAGATATCGCGGTAACGGTGGTAAAAACCACTAATTCCATGTAATTTCATGTAAATTGACCTCTGTGACCTTTGAACTTTGACCTACCTACCCCAAAATCTAATCAGTTCATCTTCGTATACGGTAACATACTAGTACCAAGTTTGAAGTTCTTACCTCAAACAGTTCGAGATATCGTGGTAACGGTGCTAAAAACCAAGAATTTTTATGTAATTTCAGGTAAATTGACCTCTGTGACCTCTGACCTTTGACCTACTTACCCCAAAATCTAATCAGTTCATCTTTCTATGGGGATACATACTGGTACCAAGTTTGAAGTTCTCACCTCAGATAATTCTTGAGATATCGTGGTAACGGTGCTAAAAACCAAGAATTCTTATGTAATTTCATGTAAATTGACCTCTGTGACCTCTGACCTTTGACCTACTTACCCCAAAATCTAATCAGTTCATCTTTCTATGGGGATACATACTGGTACCAAGTTTGAAGTTCTCACCTCAGATAGTTCTTGAGATATCGCGGTAACGGTGGTAAAAACCAGTAATTCCATGTAATTTCATGTAAATTGACCTCTGTGACCTCTGACCTTTGACCTACTTACCCCAAAATCTAATCAGTTCATCTTTCTATGGGGATACATACTGGTACCAAGTTTGAAGTTCTCACCTCAGATAGTTCTTGAGATATCGTGGTAACGGTGCTAAAAACCAAGAATTCTTATGTAATTTCATGTAAATTGACCTCTGTGACCTCTGACCTTTGACCTACTTACCCCAAAATCTAATCAGTTCATCTTTCTATGGGGATACATACTGGTACCAAGTTTGAAGTTCTCACCTCAGATAGTTCTTGAGATATCGCGGTAACGGTGGTAAAAACCAGTAATTCCATGTAATTTCATGTAAATTGACCTCTGTGACCTCTGACCTTTGACCTACTTACCCCAAAATCTAATCAGTTCATCTTTCTATGGGGATACATACTGGTACCAAGTTTGAAGTTCTCACCTCAGATAGTTCTTGAGATATCGTGGTAACGGTGCTAAAAACCAAGAATTCTTATGTAATTTCATGTAAATTGACCTCTGTGACCTCTGACCTTTGACCTACTTACCCCAAAATCTAATCAGTTCATCTTCGTATGGGGATACATACTAGTACCAAGTTTGAGGTTCCTACCTCAAATGATTCTTCAGATATCGCGGTAACGAGAAGTGGGACGGACGGACACACGGACGGACGCACGGACGGACGCACGCACGGACGGACGGACGGACAACCCGAAAACATAATGCCTCCGGCACCCACCTTCGGTGGGCGGAGGCATAAAAATCAAATGTTTTACCATCACTTGAAACCACTTTGGGTTCGTCATCTGTTGGAACGACAAACGCAATCTCTGATGAAAAGTCAGCAAAGTAGAGAACTTGTTTCTTGCCACTGTATAGACTCCCTCCATGGTTCAACTCTTCCTTTATGCTACCTACACACAAAGTAATATAACAATGCATTCTTAGTATTCATCTAACTTAAAAGAAGACACCACTGACAAATTTTGAAAAAATATGTTGTTCTGCATGTCCCTAGGAACTAATCAGTATCGAAATTGTAATTTTTGAACAGCCTACAAGTGCGTATATTTTGATATAAAAAGTATGTTTTTGCCACTGTCGAAACGCAAATTGGCTCGTGTCGGCCAAAGCTGTGACGTTATTGCAGCACTTTGAGTTTCCACCACAATGCGTGTGCGTTACGCGTCCGTAAAAGCAGACGATATTCGCAGGAGTTGTATTCGTGGAGTTGCAAAAATGCCGTTGTGCCAGGCAATTTACTGTTCGAATCGTCGTGAAAATTGTCCGGGAAAATCCTTTTTTGCCATCCCTGATCCGAAGAAGGATAGAGAAAGGTGTGCTGTATGGATAAGGAACATTGAAACAACCAAATTCAACGTCAAAACGTACATTTATTCCCGTTTTTCGAGTGGTCTGTGAAGACCATTTTGACGGCGAAGACGAGGAGCAAAGTCATATGCCACTGGACCATTTCTTCGCCCAGAAAATCCCTCATTCATCTCCTTAGCTTAGATTACAAGCTTATTGAAGAATGTGATCAGATTTTACTTGAAGATTAACCAGGAATTTATGTTAATGTCGTACTTGCTATCTATATCGCGAACGTAAGAACGTAAACAATGCAGCTTGCTGCATTAGCTTTCCGGGCGTGCATAAAAGTACACGCGTTAATAATGGGAAGCACGTACGAACGATGACAAACAGTAGTGCCAATTTTAATTTTACTAATTCCATCAATTGTAAAAAAAATTTGCTACAGCACTTTATTTTTTTCAGCAGATAATATTCAAAAATACAAAAAACTGAAAAATTAATAACATTTTCTTTTTGTCATGCATAATTGTCTCACAAATAACATTTTTATAGGCGCTGTGAAAGCGATCTGTGTATTGCTCCATATCGGCATTACCGTGATTTGCCGTGGTTTTTGCAGTAGTGCTGCAGTGACGTAACAGATTTTTGTGGCTCGTACTAGTAGATATTGTAATATTTATTTTTTAAAAATCGAGATCTATGATTTTATCGACCTGAGCGATGAGTTTTTTGGTCAATCTGACTAGTTTTATAACATTAAAAATTGTAAAAGTGCTAAAATTTGTCAGTGGTGTCTTCTTTTAAAAGCAACTTCTAATTGTGTTATATATGATTATTGATATTCTGTGTAGTTTTTTTCTAAATGAACAACTGATCAGATTATAAACGTTATATTGGTCTTCTTTAGAAAAAGATTGCATTCCACTAACTTAATAGCTTTATGATCATCTTTGTACTACATGTATGAAAACCTAAATATTTGAAGTAATATACTATTATCATGTACTATATTATCATCTGGATTATATCAATATACTAATAAATTTGAATCAATTCTGAATTTGAAATTTCCATGACAGTTTATACAACAAAACAAAAGCTACTGTAATAACGCTGACTGTATTCTAGTGATTCTTACATCAATGCATTACACTATGATCCATACCATTACTCTCAGTCTCGGTGTTACTATCAAACTCTGGTATTTTCCAGGATGTGGTCATGTGACCTGTCCATCCAGCATGCTGACCAATCACAACAGGCCATCCAAGGGCTTGAAGGAACTCTAGGAACTGGTACTGGACATTATCCTTAGATTTCTTTCATGTCAAAAGAAAGGATATGAAAGAGAAACCAAAAGCCATTACAAGATATTATGCATCAAGTTAATATCAATAACAAAGAGCTCTGTAGATTATTTTATGAACATATGAAGTGTCAGTGCTTGGCTTTCTTCTTTTTCTTACTAAAACTAAACCTTAAACATGGTGGAAACTAAAACTCTTGAGAACAGTTTAGACATTAAGAACAATTCATCAATGCAGCAGAAAGGAGATGTATAAAATAACTCCATATTTGGGGGGGGGGGGGAAATAAGGAACTCCCCACTTAAATCATTTTTGAATGGTCTTCCTCATGTACAATAAAGAGAGATTCTTTGCCATCATATCAATGTACCAATTTACAACCTGAAAGTAAACTACCAAATGTAAGCTACATACCACATTGCAGAGAATGTCTTCTGCTTTCTTCTGTCCAGTTTTAACGTAGAAGATGAAAGCTGTATCAAACGTTCTACTTGGTATCTCATCTAGATGAAGTAAGTCACCGGTGAATCCTGCTTGACTATCATCTAAAGCTACTAATGGTGGAGGAAGGCTGGTATTCTTTGGACCCTGAAATCAAAAGAATAAAACAAACTATCAAAATGTTGTATCAAAGTTTCTACTTGGTATCTCATCTAGATGAAGTAAGTCACCAATAAAACCTGCTTGACTATCATCTAAAGCTACTAATGGTAGAGGAAGGCTGGTATTCTTTAGACCCTGAACCCAAAAGAATAAACAAACTATCAAAATATCTCATCTACGTAGATGAAGTAAGTCACCAGTGAAACCTGCTTGACTATCAAAATTAGAGATGTATCAGTCCCTACTTTTGATTTATTAAATACATTCTCCATATACACATGTCGTACATTTTGATATGCTGAATTATCCAGAAGAGATATCTTTTCAGCTGTTGTATCTTATTTGTAAAGTCGGCAAAACTCATGCTCATTTGAATATTATATTCTGTAGAAATGACACAAAATCGATTTGATGCTTTAGAAAATCCAGGAGAATCTAGATAATGAAAATTGATTGCTATCTTTGAGAAAAAAGAATAAGATGAGAGAAAGAACTTACCTGTAAGCTCTCAATGTTGAGATAGCCCAGATGTGACAAGAGAAGTCTAGCTGGACTGAACTCACTACATGGTCTAGGTGGTCTAGATTCAGTCTGTGGGTTAGGATAACTCATTCTTTCTTTCTCTTCGTGAGCTGTATCACTTACAAGCTTCTCATATTCCATCTGATCTTGGAGTAGTTTATCTAGTGTCATATGATCCTCATGAGATTCTTCATTTTCAATCTCATCCAGGCTGGGTATGCTTTGGTCACTATCAATAATAGAGTTTAAAGAAAATTGACAAATAATACCCAAACGATGCCTAAATGAGATCACAGGTCGGTAACAATTTTACCTACTCTTCTCATATTTACCTCAGAGTGCAAGTTTTTGCTGTATGATGGACAGTTTGCAAGCAACTTTCCATAAATGAGTGAACATTCTTCTCTTTTCAAAGTGAAAAGTGGGTTGGTCACATGTGTGACCACTCAAAAAAGGGCGTTTTTAAATGTCTCTGTAAAAACATTATGGCTGGAAATGATATTTTGTTGTCAAAGGGAAATCTCTTTTCATGTAAGAAACTAGTGATATAAATAATCAAAACATGTAATCTGATTTTCCAGTACTGAGGTCAAATTAGATGGTCACATGTGTGACCGTTTGTTTCACTTTATAAAGAATGGCCATGAAGAATAGTGCTGACTAAAATTACAAGAACAATATTACAAGATTGTCTAATTGATTCAACCAATCAGGGGAAACTCTCGAACAAACTACATTTAAGACGGTCTGTATATGCAACCTTGCCAACTATTGATGCTTGTATCACCCAAGAACTTTCACATGGAAATATGATAGTAGAATGTTGACTCATACAAGACAATCAAACACAGGGAATAAAAGAACAATGTTGTACACTTTCAAAATACTGAGGAAACATAGATAACTAATCTTCGATCATCAAACAGTATGTAGCCATCAAATTGATCACTCTATCTCCATGGAACTCCAAACATACTCCTGGAATTTCAACTCACTGAAAAGTAATTGGTTTGAATTAAAAAAAAAACAACTGAATCAATTCCAGAGCCTGGATGGAGGGTAAAATATTATTATGTAATAAGGGTAGGAGAGTATTAGGTTCTTACGCCTTGGTGACTGGAATCTTGTTGATGGAATCTGGAAAGTACTTGGACGTAATCTCATGGTGTGTTCCCATACTATCATTAGGTCTGGGTCTATCTGGATAGACCAAACGTGCTTCAGCAGCTTCCTATGTAGTAACAAACAGTAGAACTCAATGTTAACAGACTGGTTATAACAAAGTAATTTCAGATTTTCTAAAAGTGGGAAGCAATATATGGTTGGAGAAAATACAAAGAATCAAAACTAGTGTATTTCGTAAGTTTCTGATTTAAAATTTGGTAGAATAACTTTATGTCAAACACTAATTCATGCACAGTTTTGTCATCACTATGAGACAAAAAGTAAGAATCTTTTCAATCAGAAAAAAACTGATCCTAACCTGATCTTTTCTGGATGAATGTCGAAGCTGGAAAGTCCAGACATGGCGGCCAGTTGGACCACGGATGATAACTGTCACTGTTGGGAGGAGCTCTGAAAGCCCAAAATGGAAATGAACAAATATATTTATAATACAGAATAAAGTAACAATATTAGTTAAAGACAGGATAGAAAATAACAAACACTAACAACGTCACCTGCTTGTTCTGTCTGAGCTGGTGAATTCCATGTTCAAAGGTGTGTATTTTGCAGAGGATGATTAAATGAGCAAGCTGCATGTTTGTATAATACAGGACCCTTGTTATGTAATACTTGTAGAGGAGTAGAATATAGACTTTCAAAAGCTGTTTGATTTGTAATCCATCAGTTTGCATTATAGGCATAGAAAAAAGCATGAATCAATCTTATTAAGTTATTATGCTTTATACACAAATAAATAATAGAGAGAGAGAAAGAGAGAGAGATAACAATAATATATGATGAAATTTCATAAATGCAATCACTTTATTAAATGGAAAGACATTATTTAGGAATCAAAACATGAAAGACAATGCAAGAAATTAATAAACTCAAGGAAAAGTGTATGGAATAATTACCTTTGGTAAACTTGAGAGGCTCTTCTAGCATGGCAAGTAGGATGGTGTTATCCATGACAAAATACTTGAACGTAGGCTTGACCTCAGGGTTAGGAAGGTCAACGTACTTGAGCAGAGAGGTCTCATCCAAGAGTGATACAACTGTAGACGGTCCACATGGGGCTGGGAAGGAACCCTTAAATAATACAAGATAAAGGGTTGGAAAGGTCAAGTGACTTCACAAATCATAAGTAGTGTGTAGATATCAATTCTGAAAAGAAATCGTTGCAAAGTTGGTAGCATTAACCACAGAAACATCTTTCATGTGAGAACTAGATGTATTCTAAATATAAAAATTACATAATCATAAATATCTTGTTCTCCAATGTGAAAAGACACACACTGAAACACTACACTTCCCTCCAAGCTAATGTGGAATTTGCTCCTTTGACATTTGCTTCATAATAATAATAATAATATTCCGCTTTTATATAGCGCCTAATACATGGTTGTGTTTCTAAGCGCTTTACAGATATATTATACAGGTTTAGTGTTAATAATAGTTAATAACAGTGTTTGGTTCAGGGTTGATGTTGAAGTTGGGACTTTGATTAGAGTAGGAAATGCACTTGGATGCAATTGTTGCAGGAGCATGTATCATAGAAACTTATATATGTGTGTATAATAATATGGGTCTACCTACTTGTACTAGAAACAAATTATATGTCTAACTAATCACTCAGTAAGAACTCAGATAGCTTCTACACATTCTAAATCATTAATATTAAGCAGGACCTACCAGTTGGTTGAGTATACATGATAGCACTCCCTGGGCAGCATTCTTGACTCTTGTAGAGGTTGGTTTGAGTTCCTTGGCTTGCTTGAGAACAGCTGGGATACTAGCCTTTGGTTGTGATTTAGTCCCTGAGATACCCAGCTCAACCACCTCCAAAACAATCTGAAGAGTCTCCTGTGATTGGATAACATTCAAAACATTTTATCTGAAAATTGTTAGAGACAGAACATTCACTGAGTTGCCATATTGACAATCCTGCAATAGATCAATTATAGACACATACATGTACATGTAATGACCATTTTGAAAGTATGCTAAATCTTAATGCATGAATGTACTATGGAGCCATTTCATTTGTCTCACACACTTTTAAAATTCAATTTATACTACCATCTTTCATCTAATTATTATTAAAATGAATTAGTTGCACTTGTACTGAAGATTGGCACTTTGAAATCGTTGACACCATCCATGTTTGAGGATAACTCATTATACTCCACATCCATATAGGCTCCACTGTGTGAAGAATTATACTGATCACATGTCACAATTACAGCAACATTAACTTCTTTACACATGAAAAAGTATCACCCGATTACATATAAACAGTGTTTTATATTACTGTAGGAGTTTTTGTGGGAATGTCTTAGTTATTACCTCAAGTGTGAACAAGCCCTTTACAGCTAAACCCTTCATCCTGATTGGTTTATAGTAGAAAGTTGTGTTTAAGGGGGACTGATGTATTATATGAAACCAGTGTTGAATAATTAACTTACTCTATCCTTTAGCAGATAGCTGTGTTCTACAACCCAAACAGTGAGACAGTTAAAGGCAGCTACAATGATAGAATGAAGATCTCTTGAATGATATACAGATGGCTGACTGCACTGCTTGGCGATATGATCACAAATCCACTTCACATTCCTCTTGCATTCTAGTGGATCTACCAAAAAGAAAAAAGAAAAAAGAATATCAAAGAGATGCAGAATTGAACGATTGATGAAATCAAGCCAGCTATGGTCATTAAGTAACATTGGTATGATGACTCATTTACAGATACCTAAGAGACAGCTTGTTGGGGAAAGAATTTGTAAAGGTATTATCTGTATCACTGGTAACAGTTCAATTACATCTTTAAAATTATCAGCAAAAAGCATGTTGCATATCGTGTTTTAAGAGGCAGAAAGGCATTAACTCTGTGTAAAAGTATTTGAGTTAACGCCCTTCTGGCTCTCAACACACGATATTATTGCTTTTTTACATCAATGAAGATGCTCGGTTTCTTCACACTGCCCTTCTAATAGCAACACTTGTAGGGTATATTGCATGGTAACATTAAAGTCATGAACAGTAATGCTAGGGCTCTTATCAAACTAACTTTGTAGAGTCCTCAATATCAGACAAAAAACAATTAAATGCTGACCTTGCACTTTCATAGGAATCCTGGCAACTCCCGAGAGTAGTTCTAGTGCTGCCATAGCAACCCCACAATCCTTGCTCCAGGTCGACATGAGTTGCTGAAATACGAGATGACAGCATCTCACAAAGATGGCCCATGCTGTGTCTGTTACTGTTACAATCAATCAGCAAGGACATTTTTTTTATTGAGTTTGATATGCTATTACACATACTTGTTTACTGCATACTTCATGTACTGTATGAATTATTAATATACTTCAGAAAACAATTATTAACGAACACAAAATAGCATGAATTTATTTCTTGAATAGCAATATAACTGCAATGAATATTTTTCTAACAATGAGGTCTCTGAATGCTTGGATCTGTATACTGAAGATTATTTTTTTCTCTATTTTAGTGAAATTATTGTAATTGTCATAACACATTTTAAAGTTCATTTCATTTCATTAGTGTTTGTGTAGTTGTTTTCTGTGTATGCATCCACCTACACAGTGATTAACCAATGACATTCCATCAGCTTAGATTTGTTATGACAATCAAAACAGTTTTCCATAAAATAAAGATAAATGATTTAAAGAATACCACCCTGGCTTTTTAAAGACATTGGCAATAACAAGATTCAATGGCAAGTTAACAATTTATTCTATTATTGTTGAATATTTCCCTGCTATTAATATTTTGAAACTTTAATCATCATATTATCAGTTCATACATCAATGATAATTGTTTTTCTTTGATTTGTTTATATGTTACATCTTCTTTAAATCAATAAAACATATGAAAAATGACACATAAATAAATATCAGGTGCAAAATAACTCCATGCAATGGCATCCAGTCTGTGGTGAGAAAGTGAGCACTGCAACATCATCAAAGATTGACAACAATGTGAAAATAAGAAATCCGTCTTGAAAATACAGCTATGAATATGTTATGAAAACCCAATGAATCAGAAATTTAAAGAAATTTACATTATAAAGAACATACAACACTACTCAATGGAGAACATCTTCCCTTTGAGAATCATTCTCGATTTAAAGACGAAGTAAGGATCTTGTATACAAGATAGGTAAATATCAAGTTATTACGTTAAAAAGTAAATAGAGTGAAAGAAACAAATACAATGAAGAGAGAATGTAAATGGAAGGAAGATGACATCAGAAATACAGAAAATCCTTGAGCAGTATGTAGAAAAACAAAATTACATCATCATACTATATGTTCTAGATGGATGAAAGTCATAATTTTAAAGCAAATATCAAAAAGCCAACATGTAAATGTATAATATTGAATGGAAAATCCATATTTAAATCAGAAATAAAAGAAAAGGGATTTATAAGAATTGCGGATATGTTAGATGAATTTGGACTTCCACTATGGTGGAAAGACTGTAAAGAAAAAGGACTAAAGTTCACTGAGTATTTTGTATTGCTAGACTGTTATAAAAAGATGCCAGGAACATGGAAGCATTTCTTTTTGCAGCAAAACTATCATTGTCTACTTGAAGATCAAAATCAATTTCCTTCCATTTGTTGTGATTCAAAATTAAAGCAAATCCATAACATAACGACAAAGCAACTTTACTGTGCTTTTCTAAGACTGAATAACCCTGAAATTTCTAAAGTATTCATTCGTTTTAACGAGCTGTATAATATGGAAGTGCAACAAGTGTTTGACCTTTTCACTCTTCCAGCAAGTGTTACTATTGACTCCAGACTCCGAATAACGCACTTTAAAATTTTGAATAATTTGGTACCCACTAATGAATGATTGGTACGTATAGGGAAGAAAAATAGTTCTCAGTGCTCTTTTTGCAATGTGACACCCGAGACAATCATTTATTATTTATGTGTCCAAAAACAGCAGCTTTTTGGGATGCGCTACGTATTAGGGTGTCGAATTTCAAACCCGACTGTTTTCTTTCATACAAAAAGATTTTGTTTGGAATTACTAAACCTAGAAGTCAAGCCTCTTTAGCTTTTAATTAATACCTTACTCGGCAAAAATTTCATTTTACGATGTAAATACCAAGATGTTACTCCTAGTCTGAAGCAATTTAACTATTATATTTTGTCATACAAGTCGACTGAGGAACAAATTGCAAAAAAGAAAAACAAAATTGAGAAGCATATGACAAAGTGGCAAAATATCAATAGGTTTTTCTCCGTTTCGTAATGTTTATGATAATCTTTCTGTATAAAATGCTAAAAAAAAAACAAAAAAAAAACTACATGATATTTTTATACGGGATTTTATTTTCCATGTTGTGGTGTTTTGATGTACTATGTTCTGTTATATAATAATGAATGTCAGACGGTCAATTGCGTTAACATTAATTGCGTTAATATACCCCGGTGGTGCCGCCGGGCCGTCTCCAGACCGACCGGGAACGGATGGAATCACTGCTGTTATAGGGGTGATATTATTTCTCTCTCTCTCCCTCTCTCTCTCTCTCTCTCGCTCGCTCTCTTTCGGTTTATTGTCGGTCTGATGGTGGTCTCTTCGGTGCGGCCGGGATGTGCACAGGAATGAAACTTTTTTCTTAATGGTACAATGTAAATGTGTCAAACAGTATATGATTGTTTATGCTCTGCAAACAAATGTAACGCATATATTGTATATCATTATGTGTCTTCTGACCAATAAAACGTTTCAAGATAAAAAAAAACATGTAAAGTTCATTATTTTGCTACTTCAACAAAGTATAGTACATGCATGATGCACATGAGTATGTCTGTTTAAATCTCTTTCTTTCTCTGTCTGTCTCTGAATATGTCTTGACTGTCTGACTCTCACTCTTTATTGACATTTCTTTTGTACAAATAAGCATAAGAGGGAGGTATGGCTATGGAGTTAATTACCCTTCACAGCTTCGTACTTTGGAACGTTGCGTGCTGAATACTGATTTCAGATAACCAGCAAGCACAGAAATCACTTTCTTTTGTTCCCCCATGATATAAAAGTATTAGTTTCCAATTTCATTCAGATCTACCAGTCTACTATATAAACGTGAACTAGAAGCTAGGCAGTACAATTTCTGAGTACATGCACTAAAAAAGCAAAGCAATCTATCAACATATATGTACATGTAGAATGGAACAAATATAAGTAATTTGTTTGTTAAATTTGAATTCAACCCAATGCCCTAATTTTTCCTTTGCGTGAGGCACGTAAAATGTAAAGACATTTAATGTAAGTAGATGCAAACATGAGAATACAATACAATACTTCTACAATTGTAAACAGTGATTTAAATAGTTCTAAGGCTTGACAATTATGAAAGAACTTGAACACATTAGGAGGGGCCCAAAATCATAGCTTAGATGTGGGAGCAAGAAATGTAAATAATTTCTTTAAAAACAGCATAAACATTCAGGTATTTAAAAAAAAAACCCACTGATATTCAAAAAGAGGATTAACTTTGTAAAAAAATAAGAATGAAATTAATGAATGTAGTTTTAAACATGTGTTTACAACTCTAGCCTTCTTGTTTCAAAGATAAATAATCAATGAGCATTTTATCCACTTTGTTCAAGAAACAAAACTAAATTTGGTTGAAAAAACTTTGCTGCATACTAGTCAGATGAAAAATGGGTTGACATTGAACAGTTGATGTGAATCTATGGATCTAGTTTGATATAGCGTAAGAGTTCAGAATATTGGTCATCAGTCATGACTGAAACAGAAGGAGATTGGTGATCTACACAACAAGTATTAAAGATTGTCTACTTTATAGAGCCAGAAAAGCAGTAACTCAGCATTTAGAGTTAGAGTCCTTTTTAACTCACAGTGCTCAGAGGATATGTTGGAAGAAGATATTTTAAAGACATAACATTCTTGATAAATATATATTCAAGATATATGAAAGAGAAAGAGGGAGAAGTAGAGGGGAAAAGAGAATATACATGGAAAGGAATCTTTAGAGGCCAATAAAGCATGTCTTATACAATATTTAACTGGTAATATTAACGTCTATAAAGATTAACCCCTAAAAACATGAAATTACAGAAATCAGTTGTCTGTTAAATGGTATCTGGTAATAAGAGGTTTCAATCTGGACATCTTCATATGGAAAGAAGAGAAAATATAGAAATGAGTAATGTACTAATTCCTGTGTTAATTCAAATTACTCCTGTACATAAAGGAAGAAACTACGATTATAGAAAACTGTCAAGCATTCCAGGAAATGGAATGGAATGCAGTTAGCCATTTTCATGTCATGAGACATTCTAAATAACTTGAATCAGAAAGTTATAAGATAATATGTTAGTGGTATTAGATATTACAATTAAATTATATTTCTAATTATTATAGATATAACACAAAAAGCTATAAATTCAAGTTGAACCAAACATGCATTTTACCTTGATTATTTCCCCAAAGTATATACTTCTTTCAACATGACAAGTTAAAACAATGTTATGAACAATACAAAAACATGCCTTTCTGACATTCCTGAGCTGGATTACATAAACATTTTTATAGACACATACAAACAGAGATCAAGAACAATGTGTAAAATCTTTTATATACAATTCTTTGTCACATCTCCAAATTACTCTAATATTTCATATAGTATGAAGTTTGTATCATAGGTTGATATTTTGTGATATTTCTGCTATAGGCTTACTTGATATAAATAAGTGATTAAAGATGAAAGTACCTATAAGACCAAAGAACTAAACAAACCAGTAAACAAGCCATCATTAAGGACTTGATCCTATTCCCAATAAAGAAAAAAGGGAAGACAAAAGCCTAAAGTAAAACAGGAACGAAAATTGAAATATGTTCATCTTTAGAAGTGAGCTATATTGAACTACTTGTGAAATCATTTGAGCAATTTCAATTGTCAAACAACATTAATTGGGGACTAGAATCCTGATTAAAGGAGAATTACGCTAAAAAATAAAGACGATAGTGTTCAAAGGTGTTATTTATTCCTACTTGTTAGACTATATGGCTTCGCGTCAAAATATACGAGATCGATACGAATCAAATTTTTCTGAGCAAAATTTACCATCTGCTAGCAGCACATGGGGGCTGCCATTTTGTTTATGTGTACAAGAAGATTTTCTTAATCCAAATGCTCAATTGCCTTTTTCAAAATTAAAAACCCATTTGAGATTAAAAATATAGAATAGATATGTCAATTTATTTTTAAACTGAAGATTTCCTTATATATTTCTATTGAAAATCGATATTCGCTTAATAGAAATCTATTTTCTCGATACTGGACGTATGGGACGGAGCAAATTAATTCAAATTTTATGGATGCTTCTTCCCTGAGCATCTATAGCGGCAAACTATGCATTCACCTGCTTTCGGATAATGGACTTGAAAAGTCAGAATGCATGCTGCATATATTATGTTCTGCTCTGTTTGGCAAACCCAAGAAAATAGATTTTTGTTAAGCAAAACCAGACAATTTAAAAGTATCATTATAAAGATTTAATTTTTTATAATACATGTAAACACCCACTTTATATTTTCCGTCACATATGGGATTTTAGGTAATGAAGAAAATCAACTTAGGATTTGGATTCAAAATATCTTCCTGACTGGAACATTTCTCAATGGTTCATGTACAACTCCAAATCAGCAAGAAAATGGCAGCCCCCATGTAAATGAGTAGGAGACGATACCGGTGGTTGGAATATCTTTATTTATACCCTTTTCTGATATCTTATTACAAAATGATTTAGGCCAATAAAATTACACCTTCCAATATAAGTAAATTTGTAATCAGGGCTTAATTCTCCTTTAAATATGAAAATAGTGGGTTTTTCATAGAACTTTGATCTATTCATGACAAATGTATTCAGAAGGCATGTGTAAACAGAACATTTCTACGACTGAGAACAGAGACAGAGAGAAAGAGAGAAAGTGAGAAAGAGAGAAAAATAGAGAGAGAGAGAGAGAGAGAAAGAGGAGAGAAAACAATGTTTATGATCACAAAAGCCACATAGAACACAGCAGGTGGTTAAAACACAAAGGTTGAAATGATGAAGATTATCTTTGTGAATCGTTACCTGTCGTGATGGGGGTAACGGAGGTATTGGAACTTTCCTGGAACGCAGCATCAATTAAAGCTACAAACAAGTAGGTATATACATCTTAATTGTATGGTGACTAACTAATGTCAGACCAGGAATCATTCATGCTATATAACTGACATACTGACAGCTGACTGAAATAATAGCTTATTGCAACTTTGGTGGATTAGGCATAAGAATGTAACATTTATATTAGGGCTTTGCATGAAAATGAAACTATTCCACACATCCATGACAATTTGAAATGGGATAGAAATGAACCATTCACCTAAAACAGAGGTAAAGATCATTTTTAGGTGACTTCACGATTTTTTGTTTACTATTTTGCAAAAAAGTCTGAAGTATGGAATTGTTTCTGTTTAAGTCAAACCCATGTGTGTCTACATAAACAAAAAATAAAATAATGAACGAATGAACAAGGGCAATGCATGATGAATACAGCCAACACTAATAAAGACCATTGTATACTAATCACCAATACTCAATGAATACAACATATAATACCCTATATAACCTAATCTGCGGACATTATGCGCCAGCTTCTATTATCTTATTGCAACTTTCCCTTTTGTAAAGCATAGTAGGTAAAATTCGATAAAAAATAAGCATAGCTGAAACAGGAAGGGGGTATAAAAAGTCCATGACTCACCAAATAAGCTTCCACTAAGTGAACTGCCGGGCGGAACATTCTCTGTGGTCTCTTCATTGTCATTTACACTACTGCTAAGAGGAAATATAGAAGAGAAATTACAAAGAGAACAGGAGAAAAGTGAGAAGAACAAGTGGGAGGAGGAAAGCAGAGGGGAGTAAAAATAAAAAGGGGGATGAAGAAAGTTAAAGAAAAGAGGAAAACAAGCATTTCAGGAAAAAATTATGATGTTTAGTTAAATATGCAAGTAGGTGATTTGTATTATTACCTTATTTCAATATCTTATTGCACTTTCTGGTCATCATTCTTCATCATTACATTGTATACAAAGTGACTGGGATAAGATCCAATAAGATCTTTCTAGTAATGTGTTACCTTGTGGATTCTTTTCTTGAAGGTGTCTCTGATTGGTTGATCTTAGCTTCCACAGATTCACTCATAGCAGAGTCAAGGATACACATGTACATGGCACCTGTATGACATATAAATAATATAAGACAAACTGATCAATGTGACTACATCTCCAATATGCCTCCGCCTATGTTCAATTAATTACTGACCCTGAGACCTTTTAACACCTTATCTCAGCAACCCAAACTCCCTTTAGTTCATCATTTCCATGCTTGAGCAAAGTTTGAGTAATATCACTGTAATAGTTTTCAATTATCAGTGTAACAGACAGATTGACAGCCTCAGGCACTGAGGCATAATCAATTTTGCTCTTTTGGGTCCATTTTGAAATCTGCCATTTGGAGAATGGGGGCTGAGATGTTTTCCATTTATTATTTACATATTTTCATTGATTCCTCATCAATTTTAACTATAAACTTTCATCAATCATTATGCTAGGTATGTGGATGACTCTATGTCAAATCTGTCTAATATGCATTATAAGCAAAAAGAAATCACTTTATCTTAATCACTCATCATTATTATATTACTTTTAAAACCCTTGTCACAGCTTCACAGTATATATATATATAAATATAAATGTGAAAGAAATTGCGAGAATAACGTTGCGTAGCTCAATCAAAGTTCCCCAGAGCTGTCCTCCCTTTTTGAAATTTTTTTGCAAAGGCTGAAAAAATGTCTCCGCCGGGAATCGAACCCGGGTCGTTGGCTTAGAACGCCAATGCCTTAACCACTAGACCACGGAGACGGGTTAGTGGTTTCGGCGACACCAGATTCAATTGACCGACAGATTGACAAATCCTCAACCTTATTAATTAATTCCTTTGTCGGGGGCAGGTGAGTTTTGAACAAAGACAAGCCGCGTGCCTCAGCTGGATCCAAGCGAATGCTTTGAATACATGTATACATTAGAATAATTATTAACAAGTGTAAGGAAATAACATATACAACAGCTTTGGCAAATCTTGTGGAAATAAATACAAATGTGAAAGAAATTGCGAGAATATATATATATATATGTGTATATAGATGTATATAGATGTATATAGATGTATATGCAGTATAGATGGATAGTAAACTTACCAAGTAACATTTGTGCATTCTGAGGGTTACTCTCACACCTAAATCCACTGATCATAAGATCAACTAGCTGAGGTTTCAAACTCATGAAAGTCATTTCAGGCTTGCAATCATCAGCATCATTTTGTATGATACCTGAACAAAACAAAGGAATGTCAATTAAAATCAATATCCAGAGGAAGGGAAACTTTAAAATGTCATTGTTCTGATTGGTTCGCAAAGCCCAAATGTATCTACAGTGTAGTTTGAAAAATGTACCTGTAAAATGTACACATACAGTGGTATTTTTGGTATAATAACATAAAAGAAGTTAAGGAAAATATAGGTATACCAATTTGTTAATTCATGTAAATATGTATAAAGATGTTTATTTCAATTCTACTATATAATGTAGTATAGGAAAAGGTTTACTAACTCTCCATATATTATTTAGCAAAATAATGATTGGAGTAATTATTTACTTTGTATAATTCTTGCACATCCCTATCACCATTTCTATGGACAATATGGAAACTTACTTTGAATAGTGAGATCTTTGAAATGATGAGGCAAACACAACATGGAGAGAAGGAGATGAATTGAGGCTCGACGAAGCTCATTCTTGGGAACTAAGGATCTGTACAAAGAACAAAAAAAACCTCACTTAGTCTTACTACGATAAAATATTTGCAAAATAGTTCATTACTTCATAATACAAAGAGGATTTAAATTATTTATAGATATTTATCTATTTACATTTACATGTATATGTCTATTTTCTTCAACCATTCATGCATCAAGAAGATCTTCATCATTATCTTTTAAATTCTATTCAGAATATTTTGTCTCTTCAATTTAAATTCCTTGAAAGTTCTATTATCTTCAAGTAGCTTTTCATATCCTGTCAGATTGTGCAACGAAATACCCTGTATCACATCAATGAGGAAAAAAGGTCCTGCAAAAGATTAATCCATTCACAGATCCTACATGTACATATACACATGGACTCACTTGAAGCGAAGATCAGTCTCAGGAATGACCAGATCCATAGCAGACAACAGATATGGTATGAGAACTTTGACCCCAGTGAGGTCAACCCGCAACAAGTTGTGGGAGTTATAGAGGATGTTAGACAATACAAGACCACTAACAGGCTGTAAGATAAGACACAAAGAACAGTGGCATAAAAGCTAAACAGATCTCATTCATAAACAAAGTTAATAATCATCACATTTTCAACTTTTCTGAATAACAAGATAATGTACACTACAACATTGCAGATGAAGGAACGATGGGAAGTATCAACAGGACTACCTCTTACTCCAGTATACTGACGATGATGATGATGATGAATACTAAGGTAGGACAGAGTGAAATCTACTATGTAATATTCATCTAAATTTTCTCTTACTATCAATAGTGATGGTGAGAGAAAATAGGGACAGAAAAATATTTGATAATAATCATCATCCTTTTTGTTCTGCATTATCGCCCATCCCAAGCACTAGGAAATCTATATTTACTCAAACTTAGCAACTCTACAGGTGTAATAGATTATTTACTAACCTGTCTTGCAGTGGTAGATAATCCCTGGGTGAGTGTCAGATAGAATCTTGACAGGTACAAAGGAAGGATACTCTCTGCAGCCTTACGGCTGGTGAAGATGCGACACAGCGCCCCACAAGCCTCTGCACGTCCCTCCTCATAACTCTCTGGTGAGCTCAGGCGATCTGGTACCAGCAGAGCAGAAGGGGCGCCCGGTGAGGAGATCGCTTCCCGCTCATGACCTTCACGGACATGAGGGGCATCTGAAGATGAGGGGATGGACTGGGCACGACGCATCATACGACCTTCATGGATATATAGGACATATACTAAATCTCACAAGTTTTCCTAGCTGTATTAGACTTTATAAATTACATGAATAAAATGATACTTTTAACCACCTCTGAAGATGATCCTTTAGTTTCAGGTGTTCTGCACAAACTGATGTAGCAACAAGGATTTGGGTCTTCTTAGAGAAAAACAGAGGTAAAGAGTAAAGAAATGAATGACCTCATTATCTTCATAATAATGACTCACAGGATGAACTAACGATGCCTGGATCTAGAAGAGATCATCCAAGATGTCATTGTTGACAGGTCACTCCCTTACAAACATTAGCAAACTAGTTTCTTGTGATGTATGATGAATAACTCAAATCTGATGACAACCTTTCATAAGCCCACGATGACATGTATGGAGAAGTTCTTGTGCTATGTAAAGGAGTTTTGTAAAACTCTTTATTGTACATTCTAACTTTTATTCCTGTAAGAACAGACAAAACAGTACTTACATCTGCCATGAGTAAAATACAAGGAATAAATGATATTTTGTTATCATTATGACTAATCTACAAGAGAATAAAACACTGAAAAGATTATTCTCTACTTCCTGCAGATTAAGCTCTCTATCAAAAATTGGTCCAATGAATACACATGAAAACCACATTAAGCAACAGCTAAATACATATTTGTAATGGATTACGTTGCTCAACCACAAAAGTGAGAGACAAACACATCTGTAATAACAGTGGCATTGCTACATTGATGACTACCTCATTTCTAAGCTTAAGGATAACCCAAAGTAATATGAATTAAATTGATTGGTAATATCCATGAACAAATTTTCATTGTTATTAGTTATATGAATAGGCATAATGATGATGAATATATATATATATATATATACTTTGTATCAAATTGTATCTCTCTAACTGTAGGTGTTGTAAAAATAATGGCTTGGAAATCATGAAATGATACAACTTTTTAAAGAAACTAGATAGTTCACAGTTCATATTTCACATGGGAAAAAAATTAACCACCCCCTTTTATTTCAATAAAATGACTAATTAAATTATTTCTACAGATCACTAATTGACAGTAAATTATGACAACATTTTTTTTAGAAGCTTCAGAATAAAATTATATTACAGCTCAGTCTGATTAATAAGTGTAATAAAAGAAGGGATTTAAGTGAATGTCTTACTGTGTTAACTGTATGTCTACTAACTACTGATTGCAACTACTGTGTGAGTGCATTCCCAATGTGATTCATAGCATATGATGTGAATATGAAAGCAACTGAAGCAGCTGTGCTACAAAGTTTTCATCTACATGTATATGATGAGATTATGAGGATTAAAAGACAAAGCATTAACTGTGATTAGTATGCAGATTGACAAAAAACAAAAACAAAAACAAACAAAAATCTCCTATCTTACAGCTGAGTCTGCTCTTGAAATGGACAACTGCTTCATAGTATCAGATATATACACACATATTACACAAAACAGACTACAGTTTCCTCAAAATCAAGTGAAATATTGATGAAATGAATATTATTTAATATGTTAATGACAAAATTAACGGCAAGAAATACACTCCCTATTATAATCGACATGTAGAGTGTATGTCAATGACAGTTATTTTCTCACCATTTCCTTTTGTTCTTATAAATTCATGAAGAAGAGTGCAATTCAGAAGTGTTCATTGTGTGAGGATTAATACAGACAGTCACTGCACTAACAGTTTATAGGCCCTGTACTGTAGCTGCTCCTGCAATTCCATAATTTAAACAATCATATTATGAAGCTAGTGTAGATATGACACAGGCAGTGTGGCAGATTAGAGTCTGTAACTTGCTAGTTACGAGGAATGTGATTTCACAGAGAGCTTGAGCATCTACCTGACAAAATGTAGTACACAGATCTATTTTTCTTCTTAATTAAAAAAAATTGAAATAGCCGCTATCAGAAGAAAGAAAACAATCAGAAGACGTACTGGAAGGGAAGATGATGGCAGAATGGGAAGAGGTAGACAACTGGCATGGTGTCTGAACTGAAAGGTGTCTTAACTTATGGAAGCATGAAAAAGAAAGCTCAAGAATGCTGCCCCAGCCCCAGCCACCCTGCCTCTTATACCTATGTACACTTGTAATAATATGTGAGAGGTAGTGCACACTTAAGACACTGATTAAGTGTGTGCTGTGACTGAAAAGATCAAGTGAATTGTGCAGATGTCATTATCTAGAAAACAAAATAAAACCCTAGTTGGAGACCACTTCAAATGTGCCAACTGGAAAAAAAACTCAGAGTAACATAATGTCTCTATTACCTATTGATACTGTATTCCCTTGGCATACATAGTATTGATGAATATTTTCTGGTGCATAAATACCCTTGTGTTTAAAACTGGACATGAAGCATGCTTAAATCTATATTATTTTTATTGCATCATATTTCACTTTTGCAATTTTATAAGTATTTTAAAAGAATCAGATTTTTTCCACACTGGTGCTGAGGAAAATTACATGGAAGATGCTTCATAACACAGAAGACTTCTAAAAATCTCTTGGATATGAAATGCAGTAAGATATTTTGTATGGAAACTGAATATTTCCATTCCTTACTGATTAATTTATAATTGCTCATCAACCTAATAAAATGATGAATTCTCGAAATCATTGAACACTTTTTTTGTATAGAATCAGCATGATAACAACAAAGCATTAACGCATAAACCCTAAAATGCAGGGGGGGGGGGGGGGGTATTGCCCCCCCTCCGGATCTTGGCCATGGAGTGACAAAAATTTCTGGAACTTGGCACACAGACATATTAAGAATAACCCTGTAAAGTTTCTAGCGCCCACCCCCCAAAAAATCTTCAAATTATAGATATTCAACAGACTTTAAAGTGTCGAAAAGGAGTTCGAAAACAGGAAGATTCTTTTCTCCCAATACATGTATATTCAATACGCAAGGTTATGGGGACATTGAGAATGAAATTGATGTGAAATAAACAAACAAAAAGAAAAGAGATGATAAAACAAGCAAAAGATACGACTGCGTCTTCAATATGCCTCCGCTTGTATTCAGATAATTCCTGATCACCTACAAGTATAATATAGTTGATGCGCATTCATCAAATGGTTATTCCGAAATTGACCTCTGTGACCTCTGAACTTTGACCTACCTACCCCAAAATCTAATCAGTTCCTCTTTCTATGGGGATACATACTGGTACCAAGTTTGAAGTTCTTACCTCAAACAGTTCTTCAAAAATCGCAGTAACGGTGCTAAAAACCAAGAATTTCATGTAATTTCATGTAAATTGACCTCTGACCTTTGACCTCCTTACCCCAAAATCTAATCAGTTCATCTTCGTATAGGGATACATACTAGTACCAAGTTTGAAGTTCTTATCTCAAACAGTTCTTGAGATATCAAGGTAACGGTGCTAAAAACCAGTAATTTCATATAATTTCATGTAAATTGACCTCTGTGACCTCTGACCTTTGACCTACTTACCCCAAAATCTAATCAGTTCATCTTCGTATGGGGATACATACTAGTACCAAGTTTGAGGTTCCTACCTCAAATGATTCTTCAAATATCGCGGTAGCGAGAAGTGGGACGGCCGGACGGACGGACAACCCGAAAACATAATGCCTCCGGCACCCACCTTCGGTGGGCGGAGGCATAAAAATCATGACAGAATCAGGGCACATATATTAGAATGTGTCGCAATATATTCAGATATATACTGTAAATGAAATTCATATAATGAACAGGGCTGGCTTACAAAGCAATATTCCAGAAAAACAAATTAATAACGTCCTTACAAGGCATGCAAAAACAAGTTAACAAATGTTTTTGAACAAGGAACAGTACATGGAACAGATAATACAATATGATGGCAAGCAGAACCACAGATGACCACAAGGGATTGGAAAGTAATTGCTTGTGGGTTTATTTGCTTTGTAATGCTTCTTTCCAACTATAATGATTGAATACTAACATTTTAATTGATTATTTAATTCTCAGTAAAATGTAGCACTTTTAATCTTAGACATGTTTTTTTTATTTTTACTGTTCTTCAGATGAATAGATATGTATATAACAAGGCATGTGTGGATTTTTATTTCTGATTTGCTATATTTGTTTTTTGATAGAAATTCATGTCATGTATGCCAACCCTGTATGAAGGACATACCAACACCCTGAGTACGATGAGAATTAGTAGAAGCATTACTGTTAGTAGAAGCATTGGTGGAAGTGGTAGCAGTGGTGGTGGTAGAGGAAGTGAAGTTTGTGGTGCTGGTGTTGGAGAAACTACTACTGAGAGCTGATGCAGCTGACGATGATGATGATGTTGGGGTCACAAAAAGAGAGCCACTCCTCCTTGGGAGGAAAGGGGCGGGTGTGGCCGCTCCCTGGAACTTACATCCCATGAGGGCTGCTTCAAAGAGCCATGCACCAAACAGATGGAGGATACTGTTACATTCTGAATGACTGGGACCAGGAAGCATCCCAGTGTGTAGGATGTTGCTCTTGCCTCCTCCTCTGATACCAGCACTGGAAGAAGAGGATGCACCCCTACCACCGGCTGAAGGAACACCCTTTGATTTTGGTCCAGAAGCCGTGTTGAATGGAACAGTGCTTGGAATGGTAGGGGATCGTGATGGTATTCCTTGAGAGGGGTCAGTAATGTGACCCAGGCGATCTGCAGGGTAACCTGAAAAACAAGAATACAATGGTATATGATCAAAATGTCTACTCAAAACCAAACACACAAATTCACTCATATATTTCCTATGAACAGTGAGTCTCTCTGTCTTTTAAAAAAAAGTAATATATCAATTTGGACTGAAAAATCTGTTGTGAAGATGTTTGTTCCACAGAAATTTTTTACGTAGAGGCTGGCTCATATGTGTAATGTGAGGAAGCATTAATTTACATGTGATGTACTATGTTTGGTTATATTTTGCACTGTTTATAGAGGCTACCATCTCTGTGATCCACTTTATAAAACTTACCAAGAAAGGCATCCACAAGGACAGATAGTCCTTTCATGGCTCTGAGGAATATGTCAGGCAAAGCTTGCAGACAGGAATGCTGGCCAGGAAATTTCTTTCCTTGGTTGATAGAAGCAACAAACTTGGGTGTTCTGCCAATGATTTCTGGATGGCATAGATCTACAGGGTTACCCAATATGTGCAGGAATCTGAACCAAGCCTGAGCCAGACCATCATTGTCAAGCTCTGGAGGTATGATGCGACCTTCATCATCACCTTAGAAGAGAAACAATTCATTTTAAGTATTTGATTCATGAAATTTGGTAACATTTATGAACCTAATGCATAGTAGGAAAGGTTGAAAAGTAACTGAGCACCAAAGGGTATGACTGGAAATTAATATACATAAGAGTAAAGTATTACGACAACCAGCTACCTTCATAGCATCCAACTAAGTCCATCTATTGGAATAACGTCTCATTAAAACCATCTATATGAATGAGAACACTATCTACTTGAATAGTGTTTCACTAAAAATATATGCATTCCTGAAAGTTTTACTAGTCTCACCAAGTTTGAGGGGAGGGAATATAGGTCCATAGAGGACCTGAATGAGCTGAGCAGTAAGCACTTTGTTGATACGATTCCACTGTGCTACTGTAGCAGGATGATGTCGCCATGTACAGCACATCTCACGGAAGGTTCTCCATAGGGTAGGGGATGGGAAGCATCGAGCACAGGCTAGGAGCCATACTTCAAACAACACACTTAGAAGACGCTCACATAACTGCTCTGCTAGACTCCCTGCATGGTAAACACAGAGAAATGTACATCATTATAGGCATGTGTAAGTACTACACAGCATCATATACCAACTGCAATTTTTTTATCAACTGCAAAGGGATCACAGCAAAGCTAAAGACTCATGAGCAAAGACATATCTGCTAACAGAATGCAAATGATACCGAATGTAACTGGCTCCATATTTTTTTTTTTAGAATACAGATCTTGTAAAGAGAATCTGAAATTCCCAGGTAGTTATGATTACCTGGCTCTAGTGGAGGAGAGAGGAGAGTATGGTTGATAGAGAGCAGGAACCTTAGAAGAACTTCCCAAGTGTGTTTGGTCATGACGATACTCTCTGTAGCTACTGATTGAATGGAGCGTAACACACGATGACATAACACTGCTTGCTTGTTGGTATCATTCATGCCTAAGATAATAAATAATACAACAAAACAGTTAAATAAAATGGAAAGAAAATCACAAAAATAATAACCTTAATTGATATTCCCTTTGAGTGTTCAGGAAGTTGGGAGGATTAAATCAAACCTTACAAAAATGTATCTTTTCCAAAACTGATGTCCATATCCTGCCGTAAACATAATATGTTTATGTTAGTATACATGTATTCAAGAAATAAGAAATAATCTTATGTGATTCAAGGAATATTAATAAAGTCACCGCCCCGTTTCATAAAACTTGTTATCAACTGACACATTTTGCTCACAGCCAATCAAATGCAATGATTTCATTAGCTTATATATCACTTACATATTATTGATAACAAGTTTTATGATACAGGGCCCAGATCATATCTGATCATCCTGTTGAAAGTTTATAAACCTGCAGGAATCTTACATCATAGGTTTAATAGATTGTGGAGTAAATAGGTGTTCAAAATGATTGGCCAACCCAAAACTATCTTAGAACTATCTTTGAAGGTCATTTTTATGATGATATATAAATTCAGAGGAATTCTGATTGTGGTTAATGAGGGTATATTACTAAAAGATTATAAAATATTGAAAGGAATGATGTTCACAAGATGACACATGTACCTGGATAGGCAGCTGTAGACCACTGCACATTTCCACTACACCCTACATAAAAGCTTTTGAATTGTCTTGAGGATTGGGAGAGACTTCATCTTTTTTACTGCTTACCTTGTTGCCTCGGTTTGAATAGGTTGACAAGATGCTGGAAGATCTTCTGTATGTAAGGGTTAGGATCCTTACTGAGTGGTGTAGGTAAAGTGGGCTGAGGGATGGTGAGTGCTTTTAACCATTCACAGTATACACTAACACAATCTCTGATTGCTTCATGTTCATTCAAGGGAAGACTCAGGCCATAGCAAATCACCTTGTGTTAGGAAAATTAGGGGGGAAAATAAATCTGTTGTGAGTGTATTTGAAACATAAACTTAAGTTCGGGTGTGAGAATTAAATTGCAATTTTTGGAAATGTCTTCACATGTAGACTACACTTTGTCATACTTCCCAAATATATAATAGACCTAGATAGAGATCTAATGAAAAAACAAATAAAATTTCACAAAAATTATGCGTCATCAGTTTTACAATGCATACATGGACTAAATTACAGTATTTTCAAATGGCGAAGGAGTACGCATGTAAATGTTCACCAAAAACTGAAATGCTTTGTATTTTAATTTAATCTTCATCTTGTAGATTCTGACTTTATCAGGAGATAGTACACTACATCAATGTCCTAGATTAAGATTCATATTGTAGATCTACACCCCACAGGGTAAGCGACTAAGAGGAAAGAGGAAGTCCACCCTAGTATTTAGTTGATTTGAAAAATGCAGAAACATTAAACTCTGTTGGAGAAATAAATTAGTGAAAGTTTGAGCAAAATCTGATAAGAAATAAGAAAATTTTCAAAATTATTAATTTTAGAAGTTTAAATCAGTCAAACATAAATTGGTAACTCTTGGTAACTTGTTGATGAAGGAATACATTTGTTTCATACAGTAGGCCTATACCTGGTATACATTACAGGTTTTGTTTAAAGGGATAGTTCACCCTGACAATAAGTTGGTTTTAATAAAAGCAGAAAAATAAGAGAAAAATATTGGTGAAGGTTTGACAAAAATCCGTCCAGGAATAAGAGAGTTATGGGTGTTTTAACTATTTAAGGTTTAAATTTGTGACGTCATATGCGAGCAGCTACCCCATACGTCATGTAATATAAATTCTATAAATTCCCATTTTTCAATGGTTCATGATGGCTGAAGATATTTTTCTTAGAGGAGCGGGTATGAAATGATGTTTAAGATGTTATATTGAATGCACAAGTAACACCATTTCCATTTTTCTGAGAAAATGTCACTTTCTGGATGCTCGCATGTGACGTCACAAAATCAAAACTTTAAAAATCCATAACTCCATAATTCTTTAACGGATTTTCGCCAAACCTTCACTGATATGTTTCTTTTGTTTCTCTGCATTTATTAAAACCAACTTTACGTCAGGGTGAACTATCCCCTTAAAGGTCAAGTGGAGTTTTGGTAAGCCCTCAAAAACTGTTCATCAGATTTCTTCAATTTTTGCTGATAGATACTAGCAATGTCTTATGTGTAACATGTCCAAGACACTGTGAAGATTTCACTCCTAACATTGAATTTGAATTTAATATTAAACAAATACCAGGGACTCCCCCTTTAGTTTAGCAAGTCTTTAGGCTTTAAAAGTTTAATGGTTAGGAGCTCACCACGAATAGTGGTCATATTGACCACTACGAATACATAATGCAAAAATAGTTCATATTTTCTGTCGCGTGTAGTAAAGGTATGGGGGGAAAATAAGATAAATATTTTAAATACCTTACTTTCAAATTCCGCCCTTAAAAATCTCACTCCTACCTCAAATGGCCGTTAGGAAGAACTTTTGATATTTTCAGCAAAATCCAAAGTCAAAATCTTGTCCAAAACCGGAGAAATCCCCGCCGATTTGTTTCGCGATCGCGTGTTGTTTACATACTGCCGATGTCTTAGACTAAAATCGGCCAATAAAATTTTTGTCCACGAAGAAACTCGGGATCGCAAGCGCACATCGATCTTTACGATCGCGCACACAGGAAATCGGGACTTTCCGTGTATGCTACATAGGGACCGAATTTTTAAGGACAAAACTCTTTTGGGGAGATGTCAGCGCCCGCGGCGACCAGGAAATGTACACAATGACTCCGATAGCTCGTTTCGCGAGAATCAACAGTAAATTACGGATTTGATTTTTGGAAATATCTTTTCCAACATCGGTGAGTTGAATTTATTGTATTTCTTGGATATTTAGTGGTCGGTTTTTGTAAATTAAATGCCGATTTTGAGTGAATGTTTGTGACTTTTGTGCAGTGGTGTTTTAAAAAGTTGAGGTGTATGACTGCCTAAATTATACACACGAAGTATAGGAATGTAGCTATGAGTGGTTAGGAGCTCTCTCCCATTTACATCATAATTTATTACAGGTCATTAAACTTAAAGAAAGTTGTTGACAAATTAGATCTAGGATCAATTCTAAATTAACAATAACAGTCAAAATCCGACATCATGTAGGATTTTGACGTCTGAACTCTGATATACATTTCATCTCCCGGTCTGATCTCAGTCAGACTCAAGAGTCAAGTCGACAAGATAGTGCCAGTGCCAAGACAGTGGACATGTGCGACGTAAAATATAAAACTTAAAAGGAAAAAAGAAGAAGAATAAGACTGTAAATCTAGACCTTAATCTAAATCTAATTACCTCCATAGTCCACTCCACTTGTTTCTCTGACTCCAGCGGATTACATGCGGAAGACCCATCCCCCTTCTGCTGAAGAGCTGCCAGCGCCGCCGTACTTGCGGCCAACTGCTTCACCACAGATACGGCGACATCTCTGCCCACAGTTTCGGGAAATGTATGGAGAACACTGTGGTTGCTTTGGTCCGATTCGATCGCCTCTTGCAAAGAAGCCCATCCCGAATACATCTTTTAAAATAACTAGAGGACACACTTACGAACTGAAGAAAGTGAATCCCTCAAAATGCAGTGAGTAATATCATGATTAACTGATAAACCCGCAAATTTATAGTCACTTGTTATGGTTCTTGCATTATTATTATTAGCAATGGGATTTCTTTCTCATTTTTTTTCTTTACGCGAATACCGGTACGCCCTCTACCGTTCGTGACAAAAAAATTAAGTGAGCGGAAATTTTGAAGATTTAGATCGGGAGCCGGAGGAGAAAATGGCAACAAAATCCGATAGAGAATCTACTTGTAACATTGCACTAAATGGCTTCATCACACAAACTGTCAAGAGTAAACTAGTTGTAGAAATTCTGAAGTATCTCCTTTACCACCGAGAACAAATACCTATGCCTTTCGATCAGCTTTTTTTTCAGTATCAACGACCGGAAGTAAGTTTATCAGTCCCATGTATTCTATTTTGCGTTTAGCTGTTTTTGGGTGTGACTGTGACTGTGTGAGAGAAAATTTATGCATGTTTTTGATGTTTTGCTTTTTTGGTGATAGTGATTGGTCGGAATGTCTGAAATACAGGAAAAGTCCACCCTCAAAATAATTTGGTTTTATTGGAAACAGAAAAATAAGAAAGCAGATCAGTCATTACTCATTATTGAAATATTTCATTCCCTGTTCATTAAAAAATTGAAATTTATGAATTTTTTTTTTCTTCCAGACTAGCCACTGCCACAAAATATAAAAACAGCACTCACAGTCACAAATCATGCCTTAAATAATGCTTAATATTCCAATTATCACATAGATGGCTCAAAACTTACCTGAAAATCTCATAAATAGTGAAAAATGAGGGCTAAATAGTCCATATCATGTGCTGAAAAATATGTTGACATATTCTTCGTTGCTATGTTAGGCATGTACTATCGATAGTCAAAACCCAAAATCGAAGGGCTGACTGCATGACAAGCCCATTTCTATGCCTCTCACAGGCGTAGGCGATTCACTGCGGCACGGCTATTCAATGACGCATCGATAGATAACGGACTCAACTGCCATAAAATACAAAGATTCTGACACATTTCACTAAATCAACCACTCGAACTATACAAGAACAAGGTAAGTAGCGATAAAAATGCCTAAAATTGCATACATACCGCCACTTCTTAGCTCCTTCAGGGAAAAAATCCTGGGTTTGGTGGGATGCAAAGGGCATCCCGGGTCGATGAACACACAGGCATGCAGAATACGTCATTGATAAACATAGGGGGACCAATCACAGAAAGAAAAAATCTCAGATTCATTCGCTTGTCATTCGCTTAACACAGGCGGTATCGGAAGTGTGTGCATGCATAGCGGGCCGAATCACGCATTGACTATCTGTGTACTTGCGCGATAGCGCCATCTAGCGTCCGTGGGTGCGACTATCCAGACAACTCTAACTTGTTCCTGTTACTAAGTTACTAAGTGTTACTCTTAGCTCTTTATGAGTAAGTTAATTCTAAAGTTAGATCTAACCTAATACAGTGCATCACAAATAGCGGCTTTTCTATACTTCGTGTGTATACTCGGACATAATTCATTAATTGTCACTGCTTATCTGAGCTTCAATAGCTTTTGTGTGTATCAGCAGGCCCTTTTCCAGGCTAGATCATTCATACAGGAGAGGAAAATAATTATTTAAAATTTCACTTTCAAGTCTGAATCCCTACATTTGTGGCAAAGTAAGAGTTGAAGAGTCCCTGAATCAGATAATCTAGCAGATTTAAGAAAATTAAATCTTGTTTAGAGCAATTTTGTTGTCTGCTTTTGACTGCTGCAACAGTGAATGTTGGACACAGTCCCACATAGGCAAGGGCCTATGAGTGATTAATTGTAAATATCTCGACACTTTCAATTCAATTCAATTCAGTTCAATAAACGGTTTATTATTTCAATATCCAAATACAAATGAGAATATATAAACATGTTGAGAGATAAAAATCCATCGCGGCCAAAGGCCGAATTGCGGAAAATATCACATATAAAAAAATTAATGTAGATATAGGTATACATAGCAGTATACGATACAAAAAATAATTAGTGCAGTTGAACCATTGTTTATTAATATAAATGTAAAGCAATACTATCAAATAATCATAAATGTATAATTGATAAATGTCCTAAGTTTCAGCATAATGAATATCAACATAAAATGCATATATACTGCAAAATTCAGTAGATATAAACAGACTGGTCTGGAAAAGGAATAAAGAAGCGATAGAAAAAAAAAAGAGTATTATAGGCAGAAAAGTTGAGAGAAAGAGGGTGATATAAGAAGGTGTGTGAGAGAGAGAAGAGAGAGGGAGGGAGAGGAATAGAGGGTTGAGATTGCACTAAAGTTGGCAAAGTATATTGAACATACATTGTTACATTAAATGAATAACAAGACAAGATATTACCGATAATTCAAGGAGAACATGTGGCAAAGTGACATTTCATACTTATGTACAGATATAACTATTAGGAAATATAGACAGAAAAAGAAAGAAAGAGGGTAGAAGGATAGGAAGAGAGAGAGAAAGAGAGAGAGAATGGAGAGAGAATAAAATATGTCATTGAAATGCATCAAAAGTCACCAACATTCACTCGAAATCGGCATAATTTACAAAAATGCCAACACCAAATGGCAAAGCAACAATATGTCCATGAACATGATGAAAGGGGTCTACAATAAATTCAACTCAGCTCACCTATGTTTGAAAAGATAATTCCAAGAATGAAATCCGTAATTTGCTTTTAGTTATAGTGAAGTGGTGTATCAGAATCATTGAGTACATTTCTTGGTTGCAGCGAGTGCTGAATCTATGAAAAAAAAAATTGGTTGTCAAAATTCGGTCCCTATCTTTATTTTAATTTTTTTAAAAAGAGACACACACATATTAATATGCCAAACACCATTTATTTATGTTGTTGTTGTCTTTCATATGGGTCTGTTTCACACCCAAATGTCTCCGAGGTGATTCTCTAGCATACATTTATTTAATGTATGCTAAAAGAGAATGTAGATAGATTTCCTTGCTCAATGGTATAAGTGCCGTACATGTACCAGGGATTAAACACTCAACATGTACGACCAGTTGGCGCACACCTAAAAGTACCGATTTTCTGTGTGCGCAATGGTAGAGATCAATGTGTGCACGATACCGAGGTTCATTGTGGCCAAAAATTGTATTGGCCAAGTTTAGTCTAAACAAACGTGAAGTCCCACTCTAACTCCAAAAGCATTTGCTCTCACATCTAGTCTGTTCCTCTCTGGGAATAGCTTGAATGACCTCATGTTGTCTCAACAGTGACAGCTGAGATCAACATAACCTTATATTCTCCTTGTCAATACCATGGATTATCTTAAAGTCTGGATCATATCTCCTCTCCTCATTCTGTACTGGAGGCCATGCTCCAAGTCTGTTCCCATAGTTCATAAGGTTCTTATCCTTAATTGGATTTTGATCAAACTTCCACCAATCCGTTTCTGTCATTTTTCTGCTTTTAATAATGTCAACTTATTTTCAGGGTGGATTTCCTCTTTGATACTGTGCCTCTGCCTCATCATGGGGTTTCGCATTTCGCAATATAGTACTTCAATGCACACACATCCCACATCAAAAAAGAAAAAGAAGAAAAAAAATTGTTGGGGGGCACATGCCTTCTTGCAACTAAGTCTTGTATGTAATAGTGAGTTTGTGTAATATACAATAGATTTAATGTGATAATTATACCCCCGCCAAACAAAGTTTGTAGGGGGTTATAGGAATCAGTCAACGGTTGGGCGGTCGGGCGGTCGGTCGGTCGGTCTGTTGCAAATCTTGCGGATCGAACTACTTTCTCAGTTTTCGACCAAAGCTCATGAAATTTGGTACACACATTGGTCTTACTGGGAAGATGTGCAAGACATATTTTTCGGATGAGTCGGAATCTGCGTTGCCATGGTATTGGCATATTTATGGCAGAAAATCAAGGAAACGCCTTGCGGATCAAACTACTTCCTCAGTTTTTGATCGAAAGTCATGAAATTTGGTACACACATTGGTCTTACTGGGAAGATGTGCAAGACATATTTTTTGGATGTGTCGAAAGCTGCGTTGCCATGGAAACGGCATATCTATGGCAGTAAATCAGGGAAAAATCTTGCGGATTGAACTGCTTCCTCAGTTTTCGACCAAAAGTCAAGAAAGGCTGTTGTCACGGGGCGGGGGTATTAATCATCATCTATTCTTCAGTGATATTTCTAGTTTGTAATTGTTTCCTCTTTATATGTTTAAACCCAGGTTCACTCAGCTGACAACAAACACACCCTTTTTAAGAAGCGAATGACACAGCTGGTCAAGGAAAGTCAAGAACTTTTTGAGAACATTGATTCCCTCTTCCAGGATACTGATGTATCTCACATCATTGTCCTCTTTGGTTCTACAGTCATCAGCCCTAAAGAGGTGTATCACATACGATTCTTGAATAATGAACAAATGACTCAAACTCTGTCGGTGAAACATTGTGTTAGGAGTGTTGCAAGGTCCCTCATCACAAGCTCTCCACTAGGGGACGGCCCCCTGCCACCCATCACAAACATGGTCCTCACTGCTCATGCCCCACGATCCTGTAACCCAACTTGGTTCAAGCCCAAGGCCAACTTCCGAGTTCCAAAGATGGGACGTCACTGCAACATTGACATAAGCTGTGGGATGACGCACAGTAGAGTGTCTTCTGAAGAACACATTTGGATGCAGTCACCATCTGTTATCAAAGGACTCAAGGACACCATATCACCTAAAGCTTCAACTAACCTTTGGTGCAGTTGATAAAGATCAAAGAGCTGTCTTCTATTCACAGTTACTTTAACTTTAGGAAAAATATGCTAGAATATGAGTGGTCAGATTTGGCTAAGGAAAATATCAATTCTGATTTGAATCACAGATTTTAATCATATTTTTTTTAAAATGTGTGATTAAAATCATTTTATGTCAGTAACTGATTTATATGGGTTATTTTCTCTTCTTTTTTTTTTTTGTTTTTGGGGGGGGGGGATGGGGGTGATGGAAGGAATTACTAACCCTGTGAGTGATGAAAGAGGATTTTTGTTTTTACTTTATGCTAATGTTTATATAAATGTGTGTGACTATATATTAAGTCTTTTTTAAAGGTTAGATAATTCATTTGTTCTTGTTGCAATGTAGAGTATTCAACAGCCTTCATTTTAATAATTTTTTAAAGGTCCAAGAGCAACATTTGGAGCAATTATGAAATATTCTCAAGCATATGTTACTGAATTTCTTGTGATACATACTGCTTAAAAATTGAAAAATGATACTAGATCATGAAAGTATTTTTTCACAAACTGTATGAAAGTTACCCCACCACCATGCTGTGTAAAAGATTATGTACAAATAATATTTTATGTTATGTTTTCCATCAAGAAATGTGGCTTCCTTAAATTGTTTAGCCCATCATACATAAATGTAAGAGTCAATGTCTTTGTCATATGCGTATAAGGTGGGGGCTGATGGGGCTGCAGCCCACCTGCAATTTATGAAATAACCAATATTTAGGCAACTGTTACCTCATATTTAGGCACTAAGTGGCCTATTTACGCTTTTTATATCATGTCTTGTATATTTTGATGAGAAATTACAAAATTAAAAGTTTATTTTTGTGCAAGAGACATCAGCCACACTGGCAAAATTGTGCTTACACATTTGTGACCATTATGCATAAATTGAAATCCAAATGTCTTAATGATTATTTTAAGGTAGAAGTTGATGCCTACAAGGTAATAAATTGATGTGTTTTAGATTTGTTTCTCAAGGTAGAAATCATCAGTTTCCAATTATCCTTACTTTGAGATACCTGGACCTGACAAAATGGTCAATAGCAAGTCATGTGTTATCTAGTGACAATTTTTGAGTCATTACTCGCTCTCCCTCTTCTCTATCTCTCTCTCTCTCTCTCACTCTCACTTGCTTTTTATGTTTTTTTTTTTCTTACTACCTCTCTCCATCTACTATAAACAGTGAGGATAATTCGTTGCAAATGACCACATTATTATTATTTTGTATTTTTGTATTTTTGTATTTTTTGTATTTTTTTTTTTGGGGGGGGGGAGGGCAAGTTCAAGCTGTAATATCACATATGTTAACAACCACATCTAAGATTTTAGTATATCTGATGATTGTATTCGTTTGCAAGCATTAATATTGGATCAGATCAGATATCATGTGAAGTGATTCCACTGATGTCAACTAATGTTCATAATACCAGAATATTTGGTAACTTATGCCATGGTATACCAAATGACCAAATACCTTGGGCTTGCCCATAATATGTTACAGAAATTAGTTAAAAGAATTATTTGTGTCGTTTGTATTTGCTATTGCAGCTGGAAATCCTGCATGCATTTCTCATTAATTTTTTTGTAGATACAGTATAGAGTATTCACTATACATGTATAGTGGTCCATTTTTACATGAGCTGCATATTGCATTTGCAGCAACAAAAAATGACCTTTAGAGTATCTTGGAATAAACCTTATGATGCCAAATTCCTTCAACTAAGTTTTTGTCATGGATGTGTAATCCACTTAACATTTATTCCAGTGATGTGTTGGTCCAAAATATTTAGCACATGGTTATGTTATCTGATTTTAACCATTATCTGATCTGTTGTATTATTCAGTAATAGTTACAGTAGTCTGTGCATAATGATAACCGTTAGAAGTCGTGGGTAAAGTGTTTCTGTATATTATTTTACCTCCCCTTCTTTTTTCTTTTTTTCTTCCCCTCCACACCTTTAGACTTCAGCAGACTCTTTCAACTTGAAAGATTTTTTTCTTTTCTTTTAAAGAGGGGAGGGAAGGGGATATTAATTTTTATTGTTGTTGTCTGAAATAAGTAAACTCTTATGCATTGGAAACAATGCAGTTCCCTTGTAATCAATAATCTTGATCAGATTTCCAGAACTGTTACACTTCATTCAAACCAAGTACGTATGACTGCCAAATGAGGTATGATTTACACAGTTACAGACAGGAATAATGAAGGTGTTTTATAAGTGGTAGAACAAAGTATGCATACTCAGAGACATTATATAACTACTCAGTATTCATTATTCATTATGTACAATAGACAAGGAATGCTGCATAAATTATATGCAGTCCCCCTTTTATTTTTACAAAGTAGACCCCTAAACAGCTTAATAGGGAATTCAGAATCTTGGAGGTAGAATATGTAATAGTATTCAAGGCATCACATATTGATGTGCAAGAGATTTGGATTCCAAATATTTTCATAGATTGATGTTGCAATAAGAGATAAACTGCAGTTTCAGTATTTTGATAAAGCTGTTTTTCCCCCTTTCAAAACTAGATTGTGCCAGTATGAAAGAACATCACTATGAACATGAAGCAGACAAAATATACAGCTCCTCATTGTACCTTCCACACTTGCTCTGGTAGACAATAGAACATCCCTTCATTGCTATTATGTCAAAATATATAGAACAGGTGTCACATGCATATTCACCTGTTCTACTTATTTTACATAATAGCAATGAAGGGGTGTTCTTTTGTCTACCAGAACAATTGTGGAGGGTACAATGAGAAGCTGTATATTTTGTCCGCTTTCTTTGTCATCATGTTCAAAGTGCACTTTGCTTTCTTATATTTGTGTGGAGATGTCACTATGAACACGATGACAAAGAGAGCGGACAAAATATACAGCTCCTCATTGTACCCTCCACACTTGCTTTGGTAGAAAAAAGAACATCCCTTCATTGCTATTATGTAAAATAAGTATAACAGGTGAATATGCTTGTGACACCTGTTCTACATACTTTTACATAATAGCAATCAAGGGATGTTCTTTTGTCTACCAGAGCAATTGTGGAAGGTACAATGAGGAGCTGTATATTTTGTCCGCTTCTTTTTTCGCCATGTTCATAGTGTGTAGGCCTTCATGCATGTAACATAATGTAAACAATTTTTTTTATCACAAGGGTTAAATCTTTCTACCTTAATGCTTAGCTTAATGTCTGTCATAGTGATTTTATCTTGTGTGTTGGTTGGTAATAGTCAATTTATCAAATACATCGTAATAGATTTTTACAATTGAAGAGATGATTGGTCTGAAAATATTGAATAGCATAAAGCAAAGAAGTCATACTAAAACTTACTGTCCTCGTTCAATGCTATTCAACCTTTATACATTTCAAGATCCATTATTTCTTGAATTGAATTGTTTCTTAACCAATTATCAATGCTGTGATTTTACTGCTACTGTTTTTTTAAAGGTGAAGTGTGTTGTGTTTGATTCCCAATGAATTTGCAATTATTATGTAATATCTGATATACTTAGAAATATATTCTATCATGATTGTTAATAAATTAAATCAATAGATACTAAGCATCAGATAAATACCAATGTATTCTCCTTTCTTCATTACTCCTAAGTAATTGTACTGTTGAGAGCTACAAGGGTGTTAACTTGTATACAGAGTTAACTAACTCCTTTCTCTCTCTCAACATTTACAATATGATATATCAAATACTAGTACAATGTACATGTATGTATAGATATCTGTTTAAAATTCCACATCATTATATCAGTTTAACCCGTTGACTACTGAATTCTCTCACTCCCATAGGTTTAATACAGGAACCACCCGGCCCCCGTAGTTAAAGGGTTAAATGAACAGTTAAAATTTTTTTTTTTTTTTTTTTTTTTTTTTTTTGGGGGGGGGGGGGGTGCATTAGATCAGTTATCATTCTTGACTATGAAGTTTGAAGATAGCAGTGATGCAGACACTAAAAAAATAATACATGCTAGGGGTAGGAGCTTGTGCTCTGGAAAGTTTGGAAAAACTCTGGAACAGGTGCTAGGAAATCACACCTTTTCTACAAAAAAATTGTCTTACAATGAATGCTATTTGAAATTTAGTTTGTCTTAATTAAATTATATCCAAAGCAAAAAGGACTTTATTTCCTCATATGGAGTACATATTGTTTCAATACGTTCTGCTGTATTCACCAGCATCTCAAAACACCATCTTCAAATCTTCTACAATACATGCCCTGATGACAGATCAAGGAGCTTTAAAGAGCCGAGTCCACAACTGGCAACAAATTAATTCAAGCAGCTGCCCCTTTTAAGGATGCACAAAAGAATCTACAGGTGCGCTGTTGCCTTTGATCTCCGATGTTCGATGCCGCCAACTTCATGGGAAAGCCGAGTAGTGATATTTGTCACAAATTATATATCAGGAATTTTAATCGAGCAGATGATAAATATGAATACAAAAGCCTAATTGTGTCCAGAAATTTGGCTATATTGTATAATAGCAGTTGCAACTTTTGAAAAAGCGACAAATTTGACAATCCTAATATTCGCAATTTGACACTCTTCCTATTACTTCCGACAAACGAAAATCAAAAAATGTAATTGTTCAAGTACAGTTATTTATGACATTATTTGTCAGAATAGTGTCAAGACATGTCAAGGTCAAGTAATTTTGATTCATATTTCAGGAAATTGTGCACCAATTCTTTTTGCTTGCCTCCAGTAAAGGTAAACACTGTGAACTGCTCATATTACACTAGTGAAAGTGAAAAGTAATTATCATTACAAAAGCATATTTCCCTTTGAAAATGGCCCGTAAGGTTGGCCAGGCAGGAATCTTTGTCTTCTTATCTGCAAGGAAGATCGAGATAAGCACATGCCTGACATATTTTATCCTCGCGGCATCGAACATGGTTCAAAGGGAATGAGCTACTTGTGACTCCAGCTCTTCAAAGCTCCTTGGACAGATGCTCATTTTTAACACTGACTGAATTCTCAACTTAAAACATATGTAGTCCAAATCTAGGGAATGACATGTAAGGGAAAATAAAACTCTAGTTTTGTTAATGATAACACACTGCAACAAATTTATTGTTTAATGAAGTTTAATGAATCAGTTTGCAATGCATATTATAAAGGATCACCCACGCAATAATAAAGACTATATCTGAAATTGTCTTTGCCATACTGGTAGAACAATCACATTCAGTTGAATCACTTTTAAGCATCAAATATTTGTAAAACAATTTTGGCAATCACATCATGACACAGCAAGAACAGCTAAATATTGGTTTGTTTTCTTCAACCAAGAAGGTAACAGAACCTCCTAGTCAAACATGTCAAGTCTGAAATATATATAACATTTCTATCTCTAACTGTATTTTGCAGAACAAGTGTAATCTGTCATTCATGACATATTATTCATTCAAATAGTGAAAAATCAATAGAAAAATAAGATTTGAACAAATTGGAAGCATGCAAGACACACACACAAGCAAAACAAAATTGTTCTGGAAATGCACATTCAGAAAAATGATCACAAAATATACAATATAAGTTTTATATTGCATAAATGTGCATCATGTACTAACAGTTAAAGGGCAATCCAACCTTGGTAATTAGTTAATTTGTGTGAAAGCAGAAAAATAAGAAAAACAGGATGGTGAAAGTTTGAAAGAAATCGGACAAGGAATAAGAAAGTTATGGATGTTAGAAAAATGAGATCACTACATCTATGCGAATCTCAAAATGGCAATTAGGTTAATTGATTGTGATATATTTGTGGACAACTCTCCCATTTGTCGTACGCAAATTTATCATTGAATTGCGGTTTTCTCTGAAGCGCCTTTACCCTCGGGGCAGTAGTCAAAATATATTGGAGATAGCATATTGTTATAGGTCCTCATGAAAGAAAGAGAGCCTAGTGAGTAATACATTTTGAGAAAAAAAATGACATTTTAGTCATTTTTTGTGTTGGAGCAAATGGGGGAGTTGTCTGCAACTACATCACAGGGGCATTACCTATTCGGCCAATTTGAAATTCCCATATGTATAGTGATTACAACTTTCAAAAAATCATAATTTTCTTATTGCTTGTCCGATTTTGTTCAACTTTCACCAATTTGCTTCTCTAATTTTTCCTCTTTCTTTCAGAGCAACTTGCCATTCAGGTTGGATTCAATATTCTGAAACTTGCTAAGATATTGACATTGCAACACTCAAAATCAGAACTATTGAGCTTAACATCAAATATCTGTTACTATTTTGTATATTGCACACTCAATATATGTACATAAGTCTATATGCAAAGTCGAACATGCATTTACTGATAATCTACATATACATGTATGATGTAAGATAAATGGAGATATGGACAATTATCAAGAATTTTAGGAAGCGAGTTGATGTAGGAAAAAGAAAGGGATAAACTTTTGCAGCCGTTGGCTCAAATATGAACATTAGGAATAAGTATGTTTTGGTCAGATGACAACCACTGAAGAATAATATGAATTTCAAGATAAAAACATTTCATGTGCATTTCATGTGCATTACATGGTAAAAAGAAGAAATTTCACGTGGATGATTCATTTTGTGCAACAACTGAACCTATAGAATTAGAAAATAAAATCTAAGATAGTGAATCTTCTTAGAATAACAAAGTCCTAGAATTCATGGACACTTCATAAAAGTCATTCAAATAATTAAATGACAAGATATATCTTATTAAATCTACAAACCTGCTCTTTTGACAAATATTCAGACAGAAAATTTCTAAGCCGAATATTCCAAGAAAATTCACCATGAAGATGAAATAAAATTGTTAATTATGCTATATATCATAAACAAGCTGCTGTCCTGATTGTATACCGACTGTATACCATAAATCTTTTTGAGATTCCTTATTAGCATTACAATTATTGATATCATGATTAGTTAATATCTCTTGCAAACAATGCTTTTAGGTTATTTGAAGCATCATGTCTGCTTTTCATGATTTTACTGATTTATGTTATTTCACTAAACTGTGTGTCCTGAAATTATAAAGCTGATGCCTTCAGATTTTGCATAAAGGTAATGGTCAAGTAATTATTTTCCTTATTTGAACAACACAATATTGACACATGTCTTTACCAATTAAAGAGAAAGGATAAGACATGTATTGTGAACATTCTATGTGATGTTTCTTAGTCTATCTCAATAAGCCAGTTTGTAATTACAATTTGCGCATGTGCAGATAAAGGTCATTTGTAACGAGTACAATTGGCCTATATACGCTTTCATCGAGTCCACACCATGATGCATGCACCAGTATGATTTGACTTGTTAAACAAGTAGCGCATACACTGAAACAGATGGGCGTGCACATACAAACTGGGGCAATTCCAGGGTCATTTGTATTATGTACTAATCACAAACTGGGTTCTTGCTCTCACATAAATGATGAAAGTCACATTCAACTTCTTGACCAACTGCAATCAATCTTAACCATATCTACACCTAAAACATTCTCAAAGCTGTCTGTAAGCTATTAGGTTCAAATCACACTTATATAGCTCATTACATTAATCCAACAATAAACCATTATAAATCATTCACTGATGTCACATCTTAAAATTATAGAGTGAGTACTGTTCTTGTATAGGTTAAAGTACTATATTGGCAAATATACAACATATCAATTACACTTTAAAACTCTTATTTACACAATGTTACTGATAATTACATGAAAGAGTTGTTTTGATACAATATACATGATTACAAATATCTTACACTTTGGTTTATATTCACACATGATATATTCATTCAAATATTCTACATAATAAATCCATTGTCTTTATCCAAGTACCATGTCAATCACCCATTACCATTACTGTATGCATTAGGATTGAGCCCACTTGTTCAATAAAACTACAATGCACACATCCCTGTACATTATTATAAACGTTTCTAATATCTATAAAGGCAAACATAAACTGTCAAACATTCAATATTCTATATTTAAGTTTTAAAATCATTTTGGTACTATCATTTCACTCCAAATGAACAAATTAGCAGGAGTGCAACATCTACAATAAATGGGTTTATATCGAATCAGTATTTTGAAATGACATGAGATTTGAAATTGACCATTTTCAGCAGCTACATAATATGACATGGCAGTGTTAAAAGAAAAAAATATTGCATTTTCAACCTAAGATATTAATCAAACAAACAAAATCTGCAATCAATATTTAAAAACTTTTAAATAATAAAACACAAATTAAATAAAATTCAAATCCAATTAGGATATGAATTACAGCTTGTGTCAGAAAAAAAAAATCAAGCCATTTTTCATCATTATTGACATTACGCCTACGTATCATCTCTCATAGGCTATCAAGCTGCATGATTTAAAAAGGCAGTATCCTATACTTTGTACATATTAAAACATTTAGCCTTGTGAGTTGATAATACATTGGCATATTCAATCTAAAACATCTAAAACTTATGGTGCCTTATTAATAATATCCATATTACATTATATAGATAATATGGGAGTCTTGGCATGGGATATATATAGGAGTAGATTGCTGTGTTATGTTTGCTCAACTACCCTATACATGCTTGACAAGGATTCCAAGGAACTCCAGGGCATCTAGAAATATATATGCAAGTAGTCCATCCAGGATGGTCTCCAGATATCTAGGTACAAGCATACTATGATGTTGCATAACCATACAAAGACAACTGAGATCACCAAAAGCACAAGATTACTGTACATGTATGATGACTGTAATAAGGTCGCACACTCTTTGTCTATGTATTTGAATGTTCTAAAGCTCTTGTTAGCAATCTAACGGCGCTTCTGAGCCTCGTGGGATAAGTTCACCTGCTGAACAGACCATGGAACGTGAATGACCGTTTGACCTTTGGCTTCATACTGATCAGTTGTCCTGTAAACGAGTAAATCATAAAAAGTAATGGTTAATAAAAGGATAAAATAGCATAATGAAAATGAGGAAATTCAACATTATTTTGAACTGCATTAAAGTCTATGAACATATTTTTCTAGGGTATTTTTAAAACATGTACAAAAATGTTGTACATACATGTCGCTTATTAAACATCTTTACATCTGCTAGCAAGGCATCTTTATTCACCAGAAGAGGCATCCATTGCTAAACAAGATATTTTTCCTTAAATTGCTTTATATATGCTTTTTATATATTTTTTAAATGAGTTGCAGTGAACCATTGATTAGCCTTCTGGATCCTTGGTGTTTTGGCTGGCTATTGTTCACACTTTGCATGTTATATACAAAAAAAAAATCCTTACAGACTTAAGACCTACCTGTATTTGAGAATGTAGAGAGACACAATCTATCCATCTTACTACACAATCCTGTCTTAGGATCTCTGGTTGGTAGTGTACCAAACACTGGTGCAGTTACATCCAAAGCAGCTCTGTAACAAACAAAAAACAACTGGTTAATAATCATGTCAACTTTATCTGAATGTTTGCTGTTAAAATTCCTTATTGATCGAGATATCATAAAAATTATCTACTGCAGAAATATCACTTTTGACAAAAGTGTAGCTTTTTGTTTTCAAGTACACCATTAATAGCACTATATGAAAACATTCAAGAAAATTGAAGTACAAATATATTGACAAATACCTACGTAATCTCCATAACACTTAAAAATAATAGGCATAAGAAATTTATTTGAGATAACATATCAGTAATCAATTCTTCTCTACGCATGTCAAGAAATGGCAAGATTCAATTAGAATGGTGAAATAACACTGAGGAATTGTAAGAAAAGGTGCCTAGTATTCATGACAGCCTATCACAGTTATCCTTGCAAATAATTGGAATTTAATAATGCTGATCTACCAACAGAACAATGAATAGTACTTGAAAAGCTAGTTACAATCCACTAATGAGATTCTCAAGAAAAATTTTCCAGTAATGTCTTAAACCAATCCAGTCCATTCCATAATATAAAAGTGATACTATAATACATAGTTTAGATAATGCGATGAATGTTACATGACACCATGCAAATCAAGAAATATATAGAAAAGGTATCACTGAAACCCTACAGAGGCATTGCATTGCATCTAAATTCCTTATAATGTTAAATCTTTATACCCCAGTCACAATGCAGGACTGACCATTAAACAGACCAATTAAACAGAGGCTTGATTTCTGGGAAAGGTAAAAAGAATTTGTCAGCTTTCTCATTCTTTTTATGTTAGTTTGGAAGATTATCATAGTAGAAATGTCCCCTGAAGAGGATTGCTTTTATAATGCCCTCGCATTAAAAATATGATGAGAAACAGCTGAAATGTTCGGGCCGAACATTTGTGTGTAGTCCCATATACACATTTCTGTGTGCAGTGCATGTGACTCTCAGCAGGATGGGAGCCAATTTCTTATTATTTTGGTGATTCCAAAACCTTGCAGTATACACCCATTCGTATGTGCTATCTAATCAACCTTTCCCAATTGTTTTCAGACAGTTTCTTGCACAATTCAATCTCATCTCAATTTTATCAATTTTATCTTTAACCTTCAACATGTTAGCCATTCATGGTAGTGTAATTTCTTCTATGGTCCATTGTCTGCCTGATGTCTGTCTTGTCGGTGTGACAGGGTTATAAGATTGACTGCATTTAACAATACAATAAATACTGTGGTTATGTGGAATACATGTTTTTAGTATGTACCTGTGTGCTGATAATGGTGCATCAGGTTCATCCTGGGAAACGGTGCTACTGTTATTCTCATTGCTGTTAGTCAAAGAGTTAATGTGCAAACAGAAATAAAACAAAAGCAACAATTATGACAATCTGTTATCATGCAATTAAATTCCTTATAGAGAACACATGCTGAGTGCAGATTCTCTGCAACAATGTAAGTTAGAAATGTCAGTATTGTCATTAATTTTTTTTTTATTGTTATCTCCGCTGTGTGTATAAACTGGGCTCGTTCCTAATGGCATTGTGGATCAGCCACAAAAATAAAAATGAGAAATGAGTTGATACATGCATTGCTTTTATCAAACAAAATAAAACAAATTTGTCACAAGTAAACGAGTCTCGCATTCTGGAGAGACTACACCAAAGATATCAAAGTACTTCAAAGATCTTTTTGAAAGAGTACTTGAATAACACTTTTATATAGAGGTACTTCCTAGAAAACTTTTCCATACACATATACCCCCATAAGAACAAATACAAGGAACCATGCTTTACTGGCTTACAACAATGCATGACTCAATACTAATCCTCTCTTTGACTATATACTATCTCTCTACAATACAAAGGTTCAACACTCTGGGAGAATGCAATCAACAACTATACAGATAAAAGAGATACATAGATGCTTGGAGCTTTTGTAATCAATTCCTGAGTGGAGAATTTGTATAGAGATGAGCTGGGATGAAAGAGTAGTGAAGTGTTAAAAGAAGTAGGAGCAGACATGTGCCCTCCACCATTACTGGCAGTGCTCATATTCAGTGGAAAGATCATGAATTCTTATAGCATAGAATCATGTAGTCCTTCATGTATATGTATCCTTCCATTTGTTAAACCAGGTAAATACAGGGAAACTATTAATCCAACACTGTAAAACTGTTTAACACAAACATATATGCAATTGACAAAACTATTTTCTTCATGTAACTGGTATCCATAATCAACACAGACATCAAACATTAAATGGATTATGTGTTAGATCACTTCATGAAGCACTGCAATATCATGACACAGGGCATGATGCTATACTGTGTACTTACATTATATGAGATTTACATCTGGGAAAAGTAGAGCTGCAGGATTGTAAAAACAATATGGCGCCTTGTACATTAAAGCTTGTGAAACATTGCACCTTTGTGTTAGCAGTATGAAGTGAAGATTTACTAGCCTAATACTTAGCAAAGTATACAAGCATTGGATTTAATCCTCAACAAGATGATCAAAAATCCTGGCAGTGATTGTGTAAAATTGATACATGTTACATAATCATTAATGCATGGTTTTCAAATACAGAGTGAACTTGAATTACTCAATAGATGCTTCTAGTGGTATTAATTTTGAAGATGTGTTGCAAAGCATAATGAAGTATAGGACATAAGAGTGATTTGTCAGAGCGACATCATGCTTGTTTACATTTCATTAGTATTTGGTTGTGAATAGGTGTGCCAAAAAGAAGAGTAAATAAGAATGATGGCAAAGAAAGTTTTGATAAAGTAACATAGACAGGAATGGTACTTGGAAAAAAAAATAAAGAAAACATGAGTGATTGAGGAAAGGCAAATCTAGAAGGAAGAAAGGAAGAAGATAATGTACACTGTAGATAGAGAAATAGCAAATGTGATGAAAAACTTTTCAAGACTACAATTTTTTTACATCATACTGAAAGTGAGCTTGATTTTTGCTTTGGATTCATGCTAAGATGGAATAAATGAGGGCAGTCTTACCTTAGGAGACCTCCCATAACAGTATGATCTGTCCGCTGGATTACATTCTCCATATCTCGTTTATTCAGTTCATCGACGCATGCCTCAATAAGGGCATTCATCATAACAGCCTGCACATGGAAGGACACAGAAGAAGTCATAAGAAAGACATAAATACGAGTCACAACCTTCTCGCAAGCAACCAAAAATTTGTTTGAAAGTTTAGATCTACATCTATAAATGTTGGGAGGATACCAGCTAATCCTACAGTTGCTTGTAAGCCCGAGTCATATCAAATATTTCATAAACCGGGATTCGACGGCTTTGATTCGATCGAATACCGGTGCATCGATAAATGATGGGCGGTGAAAACAGAGTTGCACACAGTTGCACGCAGTGCATGCACCATGCACAGGTGACCGGTCCGCTGGCATCGCGGGCATATGTATGGGCTCTCGCTGCTCGAAATTAACGATAGCCCGCTAGCCAATGGCTAGTAAAAATCACAGCGGACGAGCCAAAATCTTAAGTTTCTAGTCCGTATGGCTAGCCAAAATATCACTAGTGTCGCACGAAGCGATGCTCATTGTTGACACACCCGAAAATGATTCAAATTCAAAGAATTAATAATCTTACTTTGTCTTTGGAGACCTGAATGATTTGTTCGATGCCAAAAAAAAAAAATACGAAATAAACTTTTCGTCGCTCAATATAGACTCGACTTCATTCAGCTTCAGAGATCATTCAGAAGTAATTGCCAATTTGATGAGAGTGTGATATTAGTTATTGCGAATTAAGTAGGAACACTCGTACTCATGCCCGTATTTATCATGTTCAATTGTACAATTGTCAAATTGACAATGCAGAGAGAGTGCAAGAAAATTATCGTAAACTTCAGTTCGTAACGACAAAACGATTTTTCCATAGAGAAAGCACAGGTAAAGCGCGAATTAGCGAAAGTCAGCCAACAGTTTGAACTTTGAAGACGCCTTCACGTTCTCTGCTAGTATATATGCTGTACGTTACGGAGTTTCTTTTTTTATTTGATTTTTTCATGGTGGCTACGGTAGTCAAAAATCTGGCGGACTACAAATCGATGCACCGAATTTGCCAAAACGTATTCGGGATTCGATGTCTTCGATCGAACACCGGCTAACCAATCGATTCGACTCAGGCTTAGTTGCTTGTACCAGTGCAAAAAGCATACTATCGTCAAACAGGTCTGTTTGACACACCATCTGCAATTCAATGCATAAACACTTTAATTCATTTACATCAGAAATTACATTAAGTAATAGCAACATACTATATAATTCCATTACTGAGGTTAATATCAAGTGACTCAAGAAAAACAAATGCACACAAATTTGTCTAAGGGCTTATGGACATATTCTTTTACCCTAAGTACCCAAACTACCCAGCAGAAGAAACATGAGATTGAAACATCTATCAATGGCAATGCCCTCTATACATATATTCTACTAAATATGGGGATGGAGCATAAACAAAGACTTACCTGTCTAGAGAAGATCTGTAGAACTTTACTGCACCACTTTCCTCTCTCCCTGTTATCAAACTCTAACCACAGACATGGTAGACAGTCTACCTCTTTCCTAGCTGGCTCTGTAAATTCCCATGATAACTCATCAAACTTCAGTCCTAGAAGAAGCTCCTGTGAGGTATAATTAAACATAGAAAGATACCAAACCTTATAGATAAAAAGCTTTAAAGGAGAATTAACCTCAAACAATAAAGACGATAGTGTTCAAAGGTGTTATTTATTCCTACTTGTTAGACTATATGGCTTCGCGTCAAAATATACGAGATCGATACGAATCAAGATTTTCTGAGCAAAATTTATCATCTGCTACCAATATGTATCGTCTGCTAGCAATACATGGGGGCTGCCATTTTTTTTATGTGTACAAGAAGATTTTCTTAATCCAAATGCCCAATTGCCTTTTTCAAAATTAAAAACCCATTTGAGATTAAAAATATAGAATAGATATGTCAATTTATTTTTAAACTGAAGATTTTCTTATATATTTCTGTTGAAAATCGATATTCGCTTAATAGAAATCTATTTTCTCGATACTGGACGTATGGGACGGAGCAAATTAATTCAAATTTTATGGATGCTTCTTCCCTGAGCATCTATAGCGGCAAACTATGCATTCACCTGCTTTCGGATAATGGGACTTGAAAAGTCAGAATGCATGCTGCATATATTATGTTCTGCTCTGTTTGGCAAACCCAAGAAAATAGATTTTTGTTAAGCAAAACCAGACAATTTAAAAGTATCATTATAAAGATTTAATTTTTATAATACATGTAAACACCCACTTTATATTTTTCGTTACATATGGGATTTTTAGGTAATGAAGAAATCAATTTAGGTCTTGGATTCAAAATATCTTCCTGACTGGAACATTTCTCAATGGTTCATGTACAACTCCAAATCAGCAAGAAAATGGCAGCCCCCATGGAAATGAGTAGGAGACGATACCGGGTGTTGGAGTATCTTTATTTACACCCTTTTCTGATATCTTATTAGAAAATGATTTAGGCCAATAAGTAGGAATATATTACACCTTCCAATATAAGTAAATGTGTAATCAGGGGTTAATTCTCCTTTAAGATAAAGAGAAAAAAAAAATTCTCCATACATCTGAGTGTGCACAATATTGTAGTAATAATAACATCAACTATAAATATTCAGCAGACCTTGTGCAGTCCATTTCCACTTCTTCTTCTTTGCTTGATTTCCTCCAGGTCTGGAGAACTTCAGATCTTGAAAAATAACAGTAAATTTCCTGAGGAAGTCCCCTCAAATGTTTGCATTCTGACTACCTCAAAACATGGTGCATGAAATGGCAGCTCATTTACACAGTATGAAATCACATAGTATTTTGAACATATGCCACTATGAAATAACAAAGAAAATCAAATGATCAAAATCATGCTGATTGTTTGATAACATCTACAAACTAATATCAAAATTTGATACCAATTCATAAGGACTGATGTACATGCAAGAACTTTGAACAAACCTGTTTCTGTTCATCAATGACATATACTCCATCTCTGTTGATGCCTACATAGACCTTCCTGTCTGAAGAATCACGAACCTTAACAGAAATACCTCCTGTCCTTTCTATCTGTCCCCTGAAAAACACAGACCTGTAAAACAAAACAATATAAGTGGTAAGTCTTCTCCAAAGTAGTATGGGTAAATTAAATAACCTCAATCATGAAACAATCATGTTTGGAGACCCTGAATATGAATGAAAGCAAAGGATAGTTTGAGAAACAAATACCACCTATCTGTCATTTATGTGTCTACTCTTTGCAGGTGAAGATAAGATATTCTGAAGCACAAAGAAGGGAAAGAACTGAAAGTATCAGTCAACTTAAAATCCAAAAGGATCGGTCAAGTGAAATTAAAGATACACAAAGCCTAATACTCTAGTGGAACACCATCAACATCTTGACAATTATTAAAGAGAGAGATTTTGACCGATGTTCTGTACCTACCCATAGAATGGTAGTTTCCAGCAGAACTCAAGGAAGAGATGATAACATTCCTGTCTTGAGTTGATCTGTTCAGAGAAATGACTCCAATGTCTTAGGATACTAGCCTCTACAGACATCATGGCTCCTGTTCGACCTTTCACCTTTGACCAACGGCTACCTCCTTTAAACATACATGATGGTAAAATCTTCTTCAGGTCATTGTCCCTGGGAATCAAAAAGAGGAAATACAAATAAATTTTGTACCCTTCAAATCAAAATACAACAATTCTCACATATTTCAAATGTCCCTTTTGAAATAAATGATTATCAATCTAAATTTCTCATTGCATTTGTCTTTCATTTCTGCAATATCATTCTTTCAAAGACAGTACCAAACTACTTAACACATGTACATAATGTTGTTTTCACTTATTATACCAGTGAGTGTAATACCATTATCACTAAACAGAGTCTGCTTTAAAAAATATATATTGCTAAGTCTATAACCTTCATCTCCATTTACAACCGAGACATGATAATCAGTAAACAATAACATGGCTAATACTTACAAAAAATTATCTACAGCATCACTCTATAGTAAATACTAAGCCATTTTCTTACTCATTCTAACAAGCCTTACTCATATTCTTTACTTTACTTTACTTGAATTTACTGCCTGATGTGCTTGTGTGTGGTATGTAGAGATCTGTATGTCATGATGTGGAGTGTGTTGATAAATGTGTGATGAAGATGGGTGTTTCGGATCTCTGTGTGTACAGGTCTGTATGTGTATATGTGTGTGTGTGTTTGCGTAGAGTTTGTTGAACTGAGTATGTATGAAGAGACGTGTTTAATTGTGCATTATATATTCTGGCCTTTATATGTACTACCAGTATTTGCGTTTTATAATTATATATATTTTATTACACGTATTTAGTAATTATAAGAATGTATAAGAAATAAAGAATTTCTTTAACTATGCGTATGTTTGTATTAATTTTAATTATTTTGTATACATTTGACCCAGTTTTATTTGTTATCTTGACTCGTATAATATGTTTCCGATGTGATTTATGTATTTTAATTTTGGGTGCCTTTAGTTTGTATATTAGTTTATGGCACGGCCCCAATGTAAATCAGACTTTGTATCTGTTTGGGTTTTTTACCGTGTGAAAATAAAATTTATCTATCTATCTATCATCATCATCATCATCATCACTATCAGTATTAGTCATTTTCCCAATCACGATTATTCTGTTGAGAACCAGAGGGATGTTGACTGTGAGTTTAAGCCCTTCTGGATCTTAGAAGGTGATCCTATTTATATCTTTCCTTATATACTTACTTGAAGAATCCCATTTGATGTGTTGATGCATCGTATTGTCCGAACTCAAGGTAAGCCAACATACCAGCCAGATACTCATAGTCCTCAGCCTCACAGGGGTACATACCATTAAGAATGTGACCCTTGGCCTCCTCAAACAATTTACTCTTTATCTTCCCATTTTCGATCTGAAGAGTCAACCATAATTAAAAATATTAATTACATGATGTCTTCTTATGCCCTAGAGAGAACTTAATTTCTAATAGATTTGTCTCATAAATTACGTACATGAGTAAGACAACAAATATATACATGTACATATACTGTATGACGTTTTTGAACAAGTCTTTGGAATGATACAATTCAATACACATTTTAAACTCATTAGTTAACCTCAGTCATTAAACAAACATTGAGTATTTTTTCATATGTACAGATATACATTGTTATAACATCATATTCATATTTACAAATTTGAATTTGAATATACACTCAACCAAAAAAGTAAGTTCCCCCCTAGCATTTTTGGATATATCTCAAAAAGTATTTTACCGATTTTCATAATTCAAATGGGAATGGATAGGAAATTTTATTACTCATAACATGAATGGCATATCATTGCCACCAGATATCATTATTGGTGTGAAAAAATGCATTTTATGTCAAAATGCATGGGGAAAAAAGTTGCACTTAAGGTTATATGAAGCATATTGTGTACATTTCCTATATGCAAGTTAGCAAATGACCTTTTTAAATTGTTATGTAATTCTCAGGAATTTCTTCAGGTACAATATGCTTCCCTATTAAACTGTATGCTCATGAAAAGAAAGAGATAGAGAAATATGCAATAAACCATGCTTAAAAGTTCAGAATCATGAGTGATTGTTTGATTATTTGTGTAAAAGTCAATGCAAATCACTAAAGTGCAACTTTTTTTCCATGCATTTTGACATAAAATGCATTTTTTCACACCAATAATGATATCTGGTGGCAATGATATGCCATTCATGTTATGAGTAAAAAATTCCCTATCCATTCCCGTTTGAATTATGAAAATCGGTAAAATACTTTTTGAGATATATCCAAAAATGCTAAGGGGGAACTTACTTTTTTGGTTGAGTGTATTTCTAAGTTTAAATGTAGTAATGAACACTTCCTTCTATGAGAATGTAGTAACTTATTTCCTATATTTTTCACTTCATAGGGCTTTTTAAGCTATCGTTTCAGCCTCATGCAGTTAAATTCAATTCTTTTATTCATCCAGATTCACAAGAATACATGGAAATTACTCACTTTCTTCTCAGAGTCCTTTGGATAGAATGCATTTCTTTGGAAAAATATTCTTGGTTCATCTATAGGATAAAACAAGTATGGAGAGTAATATATTGTTAAACATAAAACAATAATAGAAAAACATCAGATTAAGACATCAAAAATGTAAAGATGACTTATAAATTGCAACTTCCTTAATATCATCTGAACATGCAACATATTTGACCTCCTGAAAAGAGAGTTTCTCAAACTGAACAGATAGATCAATGGACTAAGCTGACTGCTTGATAAGTAGAGTGTTGTAAATCACAGAGAAATGATCCATATCTAGAGGTCACAATCAAATCCTTTTGATACACATCCTCTAACCAGAATCCAGTTCCTGTATTAACATCCTGTCTGTACAGTAAAGCGCATACATGTACATGTGTAGGTGACAGTTTATTAATATTATCATAACAAATCTGAGCACAACCACAGGGTATGTATATTTTCTTAGCATATGTTAAAGCATTATAATCATAACACCTCATGGTGAAATAATTTAAAGGGGAATTAACCTCATAATATAAATGTGCTTATATTCAAAGATGTAATCTATTCCTTCTTGTTGTCCTACGTAGTTTTGCAGTAAAATATACGAGATGGGTATAAATCAAGATTTTCTCAGCAAGATTTATCGTCTGCTAGCGATACCTGGGGCTGCCATTTTCTTGATGTGTACATAAAGACATAGAGAGGTAGAGATATTACCTGAAATACATACTTACCATTTGCTTTTAACTCTTCACTGTGAGTGGTGTATTTATCAAGGAGATCAGGCCATTGTCTACATAATCTGAAGGGTATGTGATGAGGTTTCAACTGCAATTCTGTTATGATAACATAAATGATAGAAAGAAGACAGGAGAGACAGAAGAAACAGAGAGGAGTGGAGAGGAGAGGGGTAAATACAATGTATTACTTGCAGATTCATTCTACAATTTTGTGCAAGGTAGACAAAAAAAAGGATGTGTTGCAGAAAGATATCATATATTCTTTACCATTATAAACAATGCAACAATTTACAATCTGATTTTTGCTCTACCATCAGCAAGCCAGTTGCATGTGAATGAAAAAACAATATTTTATTGCATACACAATTTAGTAAAAGTACACTGTCACTTTCCCAAAGTACAAAATTCTACAATAAACAAGTTCATGGTCTATTTGAATGTACATTCTTTATAAATTGAAGTACCATTACCAATACCGACACATGTTATAAATCAAATTACCAGTCCAGGGTACAATGCACTCATTTCAAATACTGTCTTTCCAATCTACACATTTAAAGAATATATGGGGGATACATGTATATGCAACTTAAAAAGGCCAAGCACTGTCCCGATTGCATTAATATTGAGTTGATAGCGAGAGCAAAACCATGAAGGTCTAAAAGTATACAGTATAGCATAGCCCTATTTTTCTGTTGTCAATTCAAAAGCACATACAATTCAAAGAGCCTGCACTACTGAAATATATAATTCTTTTCTGTAACAAACAAATCCTCTGTGGCTACATAATTGATTAATCACATATTTGACGGGATACATTTGCACTTATCATCTGCAAGTTGATTAATACCTTGTTAACCCCTTCCATGCCACCAGATTTTTGAGCAGTTGTCAAAAATGAACTATCAGTAGTTAAATATTAACTTTTAATGAGTTTTTCTTGAGCAAACTGAGCAAAGATACATGTATATTGCCGAGGAATATACATTATATTGAAGGCACAGGTTTCTGTATGAGGAAGAATTTTCAAGCCATTCTGAGCCTAAACGAAATGTTCAATGCTCCAACATTTGGGCGGGATTTGCCGCCCACGGCATTGTAGGGGTTAAGAATGTACATGTACCTGTAGGCCTACTCGGTCATGTATTAAAAGGTACAGAACATTACAAATTAAATGTTCTTTACCCTTCACGTACACACCTGAGTAAATTAGCCTACTAGCTCATAACAGTCTAGTGGGCAGTAAATTGAATTTGACAAATCCTGTTTCACTTTTAGCTATAGCTGCCTTAAGCACATGCTCTTAACTCAGTTGGCAAATATTTACCCGATTCATTCATATCTAAGTGTTGTTCTGAACTTTGACAGAGTTTGAATGACACAAAGTATGTTTCCATTGCCAATGATCTGTGTATGACAGAAGTTATGTGTACCCAACCCCTCAGTCTAAAGTACAGTGTACTTCCACTCCAAGACTAGTTTTTCAAAAAGTAGTGCCCATGGATAGAACCCCAAAAATATGTGTATTTTATGTATTTTAGCAGTGGGGACAGCACTGTATTGTGTAAAATGAAACCCAACCAATTATATGGGGGCTGAGTAGAGATGTGATCATTTGAGTGCATTGAAAAGAAAATAAGTTCTATTGGAGGATTGAAAATCTGACCTCTTCAGGCACAATACGCATCACAGGACTTTGAAATTGTAAGAACATCCATCAAATCTGCTTGAATGCTTCCTTTATATGTTTTCTTTAACCAGATAATAAACTTGATTAGTAGGAACTGGGATGGTGGGAATCTAAGTTTCCTCTTACACAAGAATATATACCTGTAATTTTGCACGTAAAAATCATAGTACATGAAAATATATTTTCTTTGGGGTGCACAACAACTTGTTGAGAAGAAATGGGTCGTCTTACACCTTCCTGGTGTATTGACATATTATTTCCTCTTCATATTCATTGTAAGTCCATTTTCTGGAGAAAAAAAAAACATGGTTTTCCTACGAAACCACAAATTCTTTAAAAATGTGTTTGATTATGTTTATGACTAAGGTACGGTTGGGATCATATTTTAATAGCAGTAGAGTCTGAAGAACACAGGACTGACCTGTCCTAATCCGTATCAGACATGCTCACAATAGTACCCATGTACGACTATGATAAAGGTAAACAAAGGTGTGTGGGTTTGATTAATCTACTGATTCTCTTTCAATGACAATTACTACAATGTCAAAGAACCACTTCAGCATCTGTCAGTTCATCCTTATCTACAACCCAGCTTAAAAGCTCTTAACATCGTTCTATAATTAATTTTGGAAAGTAACAACAATCCAGTCAGTAACAGGCAGCATGGTACAGGTAGCCATAAATCTTTAGTTATAAATACAAAACTGCTTGTGTCTTCTAGAGTTAATGAAAGTTCAAGTATAATTCATATCACCTGGATAATGTTTCACTTTTTTTTTAAAATTCATCTTTCATGATCAAGTCTGCACAAAAGAGGTTTCATAGGTGAGGACTGCTTTTTCATAGAAAAGTCATCTTAAACCACAAAATGAACAGAATCATTGTTAAATTAGCAAATCACAAGAAATTTGCAATGTCTAATCCTGAACTTTCTAAATCAAATTGGGCCACAGATATATGATTATGAGCAACAAACTTGTGATGAGGATGTATTGCGTAGGAAATTTGAGTAGTTGCTTTGATTGTTTGATGAGTGATATAAATACACTATTGTAGCGGTTATGGTTTGCAGTTTCATTGATTGCGGTCTACAATTGTGAAGTACTTGAATTGTCTGTATACCACAATTATAAAGCACAGCGACAAAGCAAAGTGACAAAGCAAAGTGACGAGCCTACATGATAGAACATATTGATTTTATTCATGACATGTACATCTACGCACTCACTGTAAGTAAGATTGTGCTTCTGAATATATCACACGTAACATTTGTGTACAAAGTACAAATCGAATAATAAGAATACAAGCTCTGATGCAGAGTATCTTGTTTCAAAGTGCAGACCGAACTGTACTACTATCCTCATGTGTACATAATAACATCCAAATAAAATGTTATTAGTGCATGCACACTTTGCACAACGTTTGTCAGAATTGTGAATGAATAACATAAAACCAAAAGAGGAAATCAGCATTATATTCTTCTGATCAAAAGTATACATGTAGTTATCTAATTCTTATTTTGCTCCTGATATTTGAGAATCAGTGTCTTAAGGCCTGATTTCATGCATGCAGCACATACGATTAGCCTTTTCTTTCTTTACAAAGAAATATATAGTGGGTCAAGTGTTTACATTCAAAGTCTACCATTTATATGCCCTCTTTAGATTGCTTATCTCACAATCATGTTATCAACTGAGAGTCAGGATTTTATCATTAGTAGTCTTTATTTATGGACCTGAATTGCTTATCTCACAATCATGTTATCAACTGAGAGTCAGGATTTTATCATTAATAGTCTTTATTTATGGACCTGAATTGCTTATCTCACAATCATGTTATCAACTGAGAGTCGGGATTTTATCATTAATAGTCTTTATTTATGGACCTGAATTGCTTATCTCACAATCATGTTATCAACTGAGAGTCAGGATTTTATCATTAATAGTCTTTATTTATGGACCTGAATTGCTTATCTCACAATCATGTTATCAACTGAGAGTCAGGATTTTATCATTAGTAGTCTTTATTTATGGACCTGAATTGCTTATCTCACAATCATGTTATCAACTGAGAGTCAGGATTTTATCATTAATAGTCTTTATTTATGGACCTGAATTGCTTATCTCACAATCATGTTATCAACTGAGAGTCAGGATTTTATCATTAATAGTCTTTATTTATGGACCTGAATTGCTTATCTCACCATCATGTTATCAACTGAGAGTCGGGATTTTATCATTAGTAGTCTTTATTTATGGACCTGAATTGCTTATCTCACAATCATGTTATCAACTGAGAGTCAGGATTTTATCATTAATAGTCTTTATTTATGGACCTGAATTGCTTATCTCACAATCATGTTATCAACTGAGAGTCAGGATTTTATCATTAGTAGTCTTTATTTATGGACCTGAATTGCTTATCTCACAATCATGTTATCAACTGAGAGTCAGGATTTTATCATTAATAGTCTTTATTTATGGACCTGAATTGCTTATCTCACAATCATGTTATCAACTGAGAGTCAGGATTTTATCATTAATAGTCTTTATTTATGGACCTGAATTGCTTATCTCACAATCATGTTATCAACTGAGAGTCAGGATTTTATATTAATAGTCTTTATTTATGGACCTGAATTGCTTATCTCACAATCATGTTATCAACTGAGAGTCAGGATTTTATCATTAATAGTCTTTATTTATGGACCTGAATTGCTTATCTCACAATCATGTTATCAACTGAGAGTCAGGATTTTATCATTAATAGTCTTTATTTATGGACCTGAATTGCTTATCTCACAATCATGTTATCAACTGAGAGTCAGGATTTTATCATTAATAGTCTTTATTTATGGACCTGAATTGCTTATCTCACAATCATGTTATCAACTGAGAGTCAGGATTTTATCATTAGTAGTCTTTATTTATGGACCTGAATTGCTTATCTCACAATCATGTTATCAACTGAGAGTCAGGATTTTATCATTAATAGTCTTTATTTATGGACCTGAATTGCTTATCTCACAATCATGTTATCAACTGAGAGTCAGGATTTTATCATTAGTAGTCTTTATTTATGGACCTGAATTACTTATCTCACAATCATGTTATCAACTGAGAGTCAGGATTTTATCATTAGTAGTCTTTATTTATGGACCTGAATTGCTTATCTCACAATCATGTTATCAACTGAGAGTCAGGATTTTATCATTAATAGTCTTTATTTATGGACCTGAATTGCTTATCTCACAATCATGTTATCAACTGAGAGTCAGGATTTTATCATTAATAGTCTTTATTTATGGACCTGAATTGCTTATCTCACAATCATGTTATCAACTGAGAGTCAGGATTTTATCATTAATAGTCTTTATTTATGGACCTGACTTCACAATCAGAAACACAGAACATAAATTCTACAGACTAATCTTTCAAAGAGAAAAAAACTTAGTTAAAAATAGAAATCCTCAAAATTGCAGCATACAATTAAAACCCAAACTTGCTATTTTCAGCTAACATACAAATATAGGCTAAATCTATTACAATGACTGTCCATTATCATTTTGCTTCCCAGAACTTATTTTGATTTAAAAAGAGACTGAACAGGTATTCATAAAATCCAAACTATTGGCATATTTTTTTTTTTAATTAAAAAAACCCCCATTTTTCTTTCAATCTTTTTTATATCAAACCTGCCTTTTCCCTTTCCCCCTTTTTTTTAGCTAGTTACTATCTTCCATACATTATAGTCTTAGATTCTAATATCAATAATAAAATTACTATGGAATACAACAATATATGTGTACGAGGCGTCATACCCAATATGACATTTAGGTTTGATGAAGCATTACATGTACGGTACATACTCCACTGGTAATCTAAAATTTCCTAAAAATAGATGTGAACGCTATATGAGAGTCCATTTCTGATCTATAACAAACAAAAATAGCTTAATTGTTTTTACTAGCAGCAGGAAAATTATCTCATTCATGAGTAGACACCGAAAACTTCCTCTCTTTAGGGTAGGAATTTCCTATCCACACAAATTTTTAACTTATCACACTTTTACCTCATGTGCAAACAATGTAAAATCAAAATTGAATGATAAATTTAAACAAAAACAAATTTAGTAAATATTACATAACTGGGACTGAATGAGCTATGGCAAGCAAGATACCAAAGAAATTATATATGGAGAAAATATTTTCTTAAAAACTCAATTTGTTTATAATGATTTATAAGTTCATACACTGTATTAAGTTGGGCACAAGAAATTCACTTTTGCAAGAGTCCAGCATAAATAGTTATATAAATGTACATTTACATGTAATTACCCTCAAGTAAATACTCCAAATAAGGGCTTCCAATTTGCATGTCCAATTGTCCATCATGTGATCATTGAGTAATCTCACAACTAATCATAATCCGGTTTGTTTAGGATAAGTCAGCCTATAGCAATTAAATTCATGATCATTTGTTAATTGTGTACATTGTGTGTAGGCGCACCCCTGCCTATATCACCTTGAGCTAGCTCTCTCATACTAACCATTACCAGGCTATACAGTCATAAGAACACACTACGTTTAATATTATGCACAATAACTCATTTGGGGGTCGTTTCCAACTACGCTTCATCAATGATGTGGAACGCCTGGGTCCCAGTAATTACACTTCTCCCACACTATCAATAGTTCATGTCATTATGATATCGAAAATTACGAATAGTGTACATAAGGAACAGAAGGGGACAAAAAAGGGGACAAAAAAGGGGACAAAAAAGGGAAGCAAATGGGAAAGAAATGGTTGTGTGAAGGAAATTATATTTTGGGAAATATGATAGGCCTTACTCAGAGATTCCAGTAAATGTCCATTGTGAAACCTCTGGTGTACTTAATGTACATGTATAGTTGTATATAACATTTATTCATCTAATTTTTCTTTATTATTATTTCTCTTGAAGAGTATCTGCATTGGTTGACCAGGAAAACAAGATAATACACTAATGCATATGTAGGTTAAGTATTGTAATCTAAAACCATATGTCCACCTACAGGTCACTCTTACATGGTTTGTGACGTTTAGTTGGATCAAATGAAACCAGTCAATACTGTCTGTGGTATTGGCAGTCATCCAAATGGTGTTGGATAAAAGCATTCTGTCAATAATAAACCTTATTAAGATAATTACCGAGGCCATGGGAACAATCAAACAGATCTAAATGGTGGAGAGTGGTTAAATGAATTAGTCATAATATTATGTATCATACAATTCTATACTGCTAGAGAATAACTCTGCATTTAGAATTCTAAATAATAATCTATAAATATAATTAATGTGTGGTAGTGATGACTTTATCACTGTCACAAACTTTACTATTATAATCTACAATTTTAAAAATCAATATGAATATTGATATGAATATGTTGTAAAATAAATTTATTTCTAAAGTAATATGGCACTGGGACTGGGTATATTTTCTTCTCACGGTTAGCCTACATAAATCAAATCACGTATAGTTCTACAACTTCTACTTCTAAAATTGGTAATACTTAAATAAATTCCCTTGCAACTGCCTATGTGTAGCTATTTATGTTTTCATGTCCTGTTTCACAACCTATTTATCACAAAAGTCTAAAATATACCGGTAATCTCCATAACATGTAAAATGTGATTTTCTTCAGATACACAATAGGACATGTATGCCTAATATACAGTGACTACATTTTCATGTTGGACACGTCGTAAAATAAGACAAAAAATCCTGTAGAGTAACAAGCATGAGATCTAACATGGAAACTGACATAGAGTGTCCATAACCTTTACCTACAACTGACAGCTATTAATTGATGTAACCTTTACTGCCCACATACATACTGTACTAACCAAACCTGAATTACAATGTGACCCAGTACCATGAAATACAACATGAGAGGAGTAGTGATAAAAATAGCCAGGAGCAGTGAGCGATTTAGTTCTGGAAAGCACTAAACGAGCTCTTGTAAACTGAAAAAAGAGCTCCGGTATATGTAACATAGAACTGACACGGCAAAATCAAATTTCTATCACAGAGAAATTTCTATCATATGAGAGCTCCCATAAATGAAAAAGTATTTTTTTAAACTGGACAGGAGGCATGGATCATCAGGGTTACTATCTGCTATATGAACTTTATCAACATCTGGTGATAAACACTAATTGTTTGAAAAATACCTTATGCTACATAATATTGTAATGACCTTTCAGTGACAGTAGTTATATATATAACATGGGGTGCGGCTTCAATATAAGACTTCGTCTTTCTGCTGCATTTCCCTGCAATTTCTTAAGTATTTTATTGTTTCAATTGTTTTAATGTATTACATGTATTGTATTTGTAATGTTTTTTTATGAATTTGCTAAATAAAACTGAATTAAAAAAAAAAAAAAACAAAGGCGTGTTCATATCCCCCCATAACAATGCAAGCATTAAGGAATTCAAATAAACATGAACAAGCAAATGAGGACATTCTTATTCACCACAAGATCATGAGATTGTCAAGATTATTTGCAGGAACTAAATGAAGGACCTATCTATAGGCATTACTTGTGTGTGTAGTCCTATCCTATAGAAACCAAATTAGCAGCAGGGGTTCAGTTTCAAGAAATCCTGCTGAGTGAAAATCAGTCTAAAATGAAATTAGAAAAGAATCTACCCATGGAGTCTTCTGTGACCTTTGTCAACACTCAGCATGTCCATTTCCCTTTTCATTCTTGTAATCTTTTCAATACATTCAAAGATACCCAGCATCTTCCTTGGATTTCTACCAGGTCCATTACTATGAACAAAACATCATCTCCACATTATTTCATCATATGTCATCCGGGTGACCTTATGACCTCGCACTAGCAGAAGGTCACTGTTATCAGACACCACAACTTCCTTTCTCCACCATAATATAGTCTAGCCACTAAACTGGCACAGGACTTATCTTGTCATCATATTAATCTCTTCCTAAGTACAAAAGCTTCTATTAATTATAACAGACAAACCAATGCATCACAGCAAAATTAATGATATATGTACTTTAAAAACTAGTGAGAGGAGACAAATTTCCCAAAGGATGAAATATCAGCACATAAAAATAAGCATAAAAGTCTTGTAGCCAGGTTGGTGCATATGACAGTATGCTATTAACATTTGTCAACATCCCACAGTGTCTTGTGGTGATGTAGATCAGTTTGTTTTTTGATGACCCAGCACACATGACATCATGGCAAGTCAGAGATAGTTAGTGTTTAAGTCAAACATCAATGGCAAAATAACAAATCAACATATACTCTACATGGACAGCTAGCTTTCAATCATTACCATGTAATGCCGAAATATGCTTTACATGCTAGTTTGGTAAAAATCTACAAACGAAATACACCTCTCATCATTTCAAAGCACTATTAATAATTTCATTGAAATATCAAAAAACTAAGGTTGATGAAATTTGAAATTGCATCAACCTTTTTTCTCTTTTAAGTACCTATGTGTTTATTTTTTCAAACATTAAAATAATACGATTGTAATTTAATGATTTAATTTTTGCTTGAGCACTGTGAAACAAAATTATTAGCAGGTCTACATAAACAGTGGAAAGGGGTGGGGTGTCATGGACAAGAACATAACTCTTGATGCTTAAACTATTGGAAGAGTTTTATAAAGAGAATGATGGTATCTTACCAAGAAGAGGGGATGCAAGCCATAATGAGAAGATTTCTGATGCTTCATTATGTAAACTCAAACAATCCATCATATGTGAGAAGAGAGTACCTGCCGTCATTGTCAAAGCATTCTCTACAAAGATTTCATGAGCAGTACCATCTTTCTGGAAGATGCACACGTCCATAGCTGTTGGGAAATTATTTTTAAAAACACTGTTTAAGAAAATATTACAATAATTTGAATATTATTCTGAAGTTTACCAACTGAAATTCAGGACAATAAAGTGGAATTAAGGCAGGCATTTAATATAAAGCAGCAGGTATCTTCTATTGAGTTATAATCTGAAAAAGAGTAACGGCAATTCAAGATTATTGAGTGAAGGAATCTAAAATTATGATGGGCGGCCATAACAGTGAATTATTTAATGCTCATCTGAAACATGTTAAAATTCATTGTCAGTTTTTTTTATCAATCCTAAAATTGATGTAATAATAGTCAATACAATGTACATGAAGTACTTATGTATCATACAGACACATGAAAATGTATTTACTACCAGTCATGTGAGGACGTGAGAGGCCATTAATACAAAGTAGTAATTAACAATATACTAAGCAGTTCTCTGATATCATAATCAATTCATGTTAGTTTAAATGAAATTTGCCAATTTGTATTACAGAAACTAAGCTTGAAAACACAAGATGATTTCACATGTAACATCAAATGGAAAAGGTGCCTTTAAAGGAGAATTAACCCCTGAGTACAAATTTACTTATATTGAAAGGTGTAATATATTCCTACTTATTGGCCTAAATCATTTTCTAATAAGATATTAGAAAAGGGTAGAAAAGGGTATATTCCAACACCCGGTATCGTCTCCTACTCATTTACATGGGGGCTGCCATTTTCTTGCTGATTTGGATTTGTACATGAACCATTGAGAAATGTTCCGGTCAGGAAGATATTTTGAATCCAAGACCTAAATTGATTTTCTTCATTACCTAAAATCCCATATGTGACAAAAAATATAAAGTGGGTGTTTACATGATTTATAAAAATTAAATCTTTATAATGATACTTTTAAATTGTCTGGTTTTGCTTAACAAAAATCTGTTTTCTTGGGTTTGCCAAACAGAGCAGAACATAATATATGCAGCATGCATTCTGACTTTTCAAGTCCCATTATCCGAAAGCAGGTGAATGCATAGTTTGCCGCTATAGATGCTCAGGGAAGAAGCATCCATAAAATTTGAATTAATTTGCTCCGTCCATTGCGTCACAGTATGTAGAAAATAGATTTATATTAAGCGAATATCGATTTTCAACAGAAATATATAAGGAAATCTTCAGTTTAAAAATAAATTGACATATCTATTCTATATTTTTAATCTCAAATGGGTTTTTAATTTTGAAAAAGGCAATTGGGCATTTGGATTAAGAAAATCTTCTTGTACACATAAAAAAATGGCAGCCCCCATGTATTGCTAGCAGACGATACATATTGCTAGCAGATGATAAATTTTGCTCAGAAAATCTTGATTCGTATCGATCTCGTATATTTTGACGCGAAGCCATATAGTCTAACAAGTAGGAATAAATAACACCTTTGAACACTATCGTCTTTATTGTTTGAGGTTAATTCTCCTTTAAACAGAATTTGTGTGTATATACTGTACACCGTGTCTAAAGGCCTAATTTGTTACATGTATACATGTAGCTTACATGTACACATAGGCCTACTGAATGTTTATTATTTCATGTTTGCTTTATATCAACAAGCATGTTCTGTATCCTAATGCAGGCATACCAACATACATCAAGTACATTGATCCCTTCAATTCACTGGTAAACATGTACATTATGCATACAATGACAGCCTCAGGCTGAGGATACCTGAAAGGAATATATGAACCTCAAGCGTTACGTACGACTCTCATTACCAACGCTGCTGAAACCAATTACTTCTGCTCTGTATCACGCAAGTCCAATAGCATCATATGACTCAAGCCATGGTCCATGCTTACACAATTCAAAGAATCAGGCTTACTCATTATACTGTATCTTTCTAAGAAATCCAAAACCAGTAGCTAGGCAGTTTTCCCTTTCATTTTAAAATATACAATCAAAATCTGCATTGTGTATTGCTATTGCGTAATGCATGTCCATTGTCACTCTGAAACATTATTTTTCAAAAGGGTGGGGTTTCTCTTCTAACATGAAGCAAAACAAAATATTTTAATCCTTGAAATCAGTCAAAAACTCCTGTATTTGAATTGAAAGAATAACAATATCTACTTAACCTAGTAAACCAATTTTAAAAATGCAGCATCATTTTAAATTTGTTGTGAGTACAGAGAATCAAAATAAAATTGGATTACAATGCTTATGTCCAGTTTAATGTATAATGAACCTATATTCTTCAGCCAGAAGAGCCCTCACTTATGGTGATGCCTGATCATAAACAGGATTACACAATGGTGGGTAACATACCTTTCACTGATTTATTGGAAATGGTGCTAGCCATCCTCTGAATTTGAGGTGCACCATGGGTAGGCGATCCTGATGGTGACCCTGTAGGTGACCTTGACCCCTGGGAACCATTTTGGTTCTTTCTCCTTCCAACTACTCTCATTGGTACATCTTCACTTGGCATGGTTGACTTCAAATCAGTATCCAACTGCATGGGAGTTAGAAAAACATATTTTATGCTTATCTTTAATCAATTTACATGTATATTAGCATAATTAACGTACATATTACCCTCGACAACAATATGGTTGCATGGACCTCATGGAGAACAGAATATAATACTGATGAGGCTACCTAGGGTAAACAAGACATATTATTATAATTTTTTCAAAAGAAAAGTAAATACATCTAGAAAAGTAATCCTGGTTACTGTACCAGGAAGCGCATCCGGAAAAAGACCAATGATTGTCAGCATTTCGTTTCCAACTTCCCTTTTCTCCACCTCATACATGTACTACAACTACAAGCAGGGAAATGTAACTAAGATATCCCTGCTGCAAGACAATGACTGTGACTTTTGTACACACAACTACTAGTTGTTAAAAAAACACAGTGGGCACTTTTGGTTGTTAATTACTCAAAAATTATACATTTATTGTATAAATGAATAAATGTATGTGAGGTTTTTACATTGTAAAGTTGAAGGATGTAAATTTATTGGGAGCTGTTTCACATTTCTCTGAATACGTTTCTTGTTCTGAATATTTACCGTAATTAGATTTTCACTTTTTGAAAAATCAGGGATACAAATTCTGTGTGTGTGTCAGTAATTAATTCAATTGCCATTGTGCATTGCAGCTGAAATTCCACTACACCTTTTTTAACCCAGAGTCATGAATCATTAATGAAACTAGACAACAAAATGTTGGCAGAAGTGGCAGCTACAACATGTAATGGCGATTGTTGTGTTCTCAATAGACTGCTTTTGTAATGTATACAAATTTATGCACATATATTCGCTGAGCACCTAGTGACGAGCTATTCCATTAATCTGCTTTTTATAAATGAGCCTCAATGCTTGGAATCCAGTTTGTATACATTATTTGTTACTATGTCTGGCAAGCCTCCGGCAAGCTTTCAGGTTGTCAAGAACAACCTTTGTTTGAAAGGTATGTATAAAATTTGCATACATTACCAAAGCGGTCTATTACACTGTAATTACTGATACACACAGATTTTGTGGCCATTAGATTTCAAAAAGTGAATAAAAGATGTAGAGCAATAATAATTAATATTAGAAAAATATTCAGAGAAATGTAGTAACACTTACTTTCAATATATTTTACATCCTTCAAATTTATAACGTAAAAATCTCAGTCTGATAAGAGGTATGATTTTTTAGTTATTAATGATCAAAAGTGTCCACTGTCCTTTTATTAACACCTAGTTAACACCTGTCCTTTATTAACACCTGTCCTTTTATTAACACCTAGTACAATACAATACAACACCTAGTACAATACTGGGCGTTGTGGCGTGCGCCTGTAATCCAGCTACCAGTGGAAGTTATAAACTGATTCAGCGGACCCAGGATGGTGACGTTAAAGGTCGGTCCCAGACGTAAATAATCATATCTGATTGATACACGTCTGCAAAAACCCAATTACACACACACACACACATGTACATTTGGAGCATGTGATTACTATTTTGACAGAAAAATACAATGCTATGCCATTTTCTGAAAACTCTGTAATACAGATTATCACATCATCTGCCGGGCATAAACTCTATGTAAAATGATACATAATGGCTCTCAATATTATCATGTTGAAATGATTGGTCCATGCAGGTACATGTATAACTTCAAGGACAGCACAGTACCTACATGTCAAAAGTACATACAGTATACTAACTAAACTAAAAAAATGTACCGATACTAACTATTAAAACTACATTCATGTACATGTAGGTTAAAAAATCCAATAATTTTCTACATGTATATATATGGGTCAATGACATAGTAGTGGTATTTTTGTCGTCTAGCAAGGGGGCATCTGAAGTACGTGTATACATTTTAGGAAATAAACATATGAGCCTACATGCATATTGGAAATAAATAAATTTGAGAAAGCTTTGCAGGTGTATTTTACCTTGAACTATGTGACATTCACTTCACCCCAACAACTATGGTTAATAACCACAGTGCAAATCAACAACTTCCTGACAGGTTACATTTACAAGGTAAATGTTTTTAATTGAATAATGCCTCCCATTATTCAAAAAGTAGCTTGTGTAAAATTACAAGAAATAATTTTTTAGGTCTACAACAGGCGCGTAGCCAGGGGGGGTGGTGGGAGCAGCCCCCCAAAAGCAAACTATAAAAAAAAAAGCGAGAGCAAAAAAGCCGGGGGACGTGAAATAAAAAAGACTAAAAAGGTACTACGAGCCGTTATCTTTCTCTCAAAATTTGCTAAAACGTCAAATTTTTGTGCTTTGTGCAGGAAGGGTAAACCCCCCCCCTCCCTGAACTATCCCCATACAGCGCGTCCAAATAACTGAAAAGCAGTCGGGGCGTCAAAAAAATGTTTGCTACGAGCCGTTATGTTTCTCTCAAATTTGCTAAAACATCATAGCTTTCGCACGGAAAGGGGGAAACTCCCCCTTCCTGCACCTTCACCCACCCGTTACATGCGGTGCAGTATTGCTTCCAAATTGAAAACCTACCTTTCCACCTAAAAAAAAAAAGGCACTACGAGCCGTTACCTTTCTTTCAAAATTTATATACCGGTACATTAAAGTCAGAGCTTTCGTGCTTCGCGCAGGAGGGGAGAAAGTCCCCCTCCCTGCACCCAACCCTGTTCCCAACCCTGTTTCATACAGTGTAGTACTGCATCTAAATAATTGGAAAGCTGACTTTGAAATAATTGAAAAACTAACTATCCACCTTTAAAAAAAAGGTGCTACGAGCCGTTATCTTTCTCTCAAATTTGCTACATAAAACGTCAGAGCTTTCGCGCTTTGCGCAGGAGGGGGAACACACCCCCCTCCCTGCACCCACCCCCCAGGGGAGCCATAAAGTCTGCTTGTATTCCCCTGAGATTCAGCGACCCTCTCTCTCTCTCCCTCAGCTCCAGCTCTATCGGGGTGTACAATCAGACCCCCGCCCATTTTCGAGTGCGGTGCAGCAAAATTGCTTACGGTAGTGGTCAACAAAAACGATGAGCGGCATACGGCAAAACACTAAATACAGAAAATTATAAAGGTATATCACCTTCGACTCTGCAACACGTTCTTCAAGCCGATGTTCCAAAGAGAAATCCTTTTAATCTTGTGTTTTCCTTTCACGTATGGCATGTATGGGAGCTCTCTGCGATTCGACTAGACTGTACTATACCAAAGACTGTACTAGTACTAGTTTAGTAGTAGGATAGAGTACGCTACAGATCCGGCTATCAGCTGCTGTTATGCTAGCTGGCTATACGATTGGAGCTATTGTTTGTTTACGACCTTTCGATCTGGCATCTGCATGTGGATTGGGGTAGCGCACCGCGATGCATCAAACCATGGATACCATGAAGCTACCTTGCCTAGTGATCACTTCAAGGAGTTATCACAGAATTATCACAGAATTAAACTCCTTGATCACACCACCTGCATAGGCTATATAGGCACTATGTAGATGATAATTTCTCTAATTTGAGCCACACGTACTCCTCACATTGGTCCACTCCACTCCATGTAATCTCTCATTTAGGCCTATTCTGTAAAAAATAAAATTTTAGTGACATATTTAAGAATTGACGTCATAGTTTGAGATCAGTTGATACCATAATCATAGCAATTAGTACAACAAATATGTACTTCATTGTTCTTAAAATAGTGTCACCCCATTTTATCCATAAGATTTGCTAATTAGACCGTCAAGATCTTAAAAGGGAAGATAGGACACTCCCCCTATTTTTATGCAACGGAATAGACCTCTTTATAAAGTTATTCAAATTTACGGATGTTGGCTTTCCTGGGGACCTTGTAACGAGGTATTCCATTATTTAACCTGTTATTAATGATTAATGAACTAAAATACATGGAATCTAGTCAGTGCAACATTACTTGTTGTAATGTTCGACAAGTCTCTGACAAGCTTTCGGGTTGTCAAGACGCCTTTATTTTAAAAGTATATATGCATACAATTTTGAATATTATTTGTGAACAGGGTCTATTGGCCAGTCATGCATGGGAAGGGCGCCCAAGGCACTTTCCCGCTACTACGTTCACATTACGTGCAAAACAATGGCGAACAGGTCGAAGGTGTACTCTGCTGCTGTGAATTGTTCAAACTGAACCCCCACAAAACACCAAATCTGCACTTCTTCGTTGCAGAAACAAAAATAGTCTTGCACTTATTGAACTAGATCCCTTTACTGTACAGTGAGTCTCAGAAAAAACAAAACCCTAAAACAAACGATTGGTGTGACAACAGTATAATAGGCCTATGTGCGCTATTACAATAATTTTTTATTTTCCTTTAATTGGAAGTATTATGATTTCAGTTATAATCATATTTTATGCCTTATATGACCTTTATGATATAAAGGTCACACTTTTGCGATTGATGACAAATACCATTTACGTTAGCATGTCATTTTCTAAACAATGCTGCCTGGCGCAGCATGCGGATGGACACCAACCATCAAGGTATATCCTTTAAAAGCTTAATACTTTTGTTTTATGTGAAAAAAGATAACCATAGTTTGGTCACAGTAGCCCTTTGTTTTAAGGTTGTGTTCTTTTTTTTTCTTGGACGCACTGTATATATCTCCCAGTAACTTGCTCCCGCTGCAATTATTTGGGAAGTTGGAAATACAAAACTATACATAGATAAGGAATGTCACAAATTTCTGTCAAGTGTGCATGGTGTTAAAATCTTCCAGAACTAATGGTCATCAAGGGAGTCTTGACAGTTTCACTAAATTTTTCTCCTGGAAAGAATGGTAAGATTTTTTAATTGTTGTTGAAGTGTTCACTTTCTGTGTAAATGGTATTGATGTTGTTACCTTTTTTTCGGGGGGGGGGGGGGGGGTCGTTTCACCACCGTTTCATCATCTATTATCAAATAAGGCACTTTATCACTATATAATCAATCTTTCATATAGATGTGTATGATTATGCCCCCAGGAACTTGTAGGTAAACAAAGAATAACAACAAAATTCATTTTGAATGCTCTGTAAAATTGTCAATTGCCTTGAAATTGCCATGAAACTGCCTTGAGATTGCCAATAATTTTGACATTTTGACTTTTGTCAAAATATGTCACTGTTATGATTTTCTGACGATGCAATAAAAATTAAGATCAAAACAAAATTTTAGTACATTGTTTCTTTGAAATTAAATCAAATCTTAAAGTGTATTGTGGGGTAGGCCTACTTTACATAGTTTAATTAAGTTTCTTTGATATCAAATGCATAAAATTGGTTGCATGTACTAGGTGTTAAAAAAAGGTTAACACTTTTGACCAAGTTACAACAGAATGAGACTTTCACGTTGTTCAGTTAAGGGCTATAAAATTTATCTGGGATAGGTTCTGTGAAATTTCCGTGATTAATACTCTTAAATTAATGCTTTGAATATTTAATTAGATTTTCAGGTTTTGGAAAAATAAAGACCACAAAATCTGTTATGATAATACCATTGTGCATGGTACTTGTCATTTCTGCCAACCCTTTTCTATTCACTGTCATTAATGATTCATGAATCTGGGTTTAAAAGAGCAGCTCTTGAATTTCAGGTGCAAAACACAATGACAATATTATTGTTGTGCTCTGAACAACTAATGATACACAAAGATTTTGTGGCTTTGATTGATATCTTCAAGTGGAAATCTATATATAGGTGATAAATATAGGGTGCAGTGCCCCCTCCATTTTTTTAAGTACCCCTTGTTATTTCTGAAATTTACTGCTTTCTGATAACTGCCCCTTTTTACTACAAAAGTGCCCCTTTTCCTTTCTAGAAAGTGCCATTTCCCCTTCTCAGTTTCGAGTCTGCCCCTTTGTCTCTCTATTAAATTCCCTTTTATCTTGCAGATAAGTGCCCCTTTTGCTCTGTAATGAGTGCCCTTTTCCCCAACTAATATCAGTGTACCTTTTCAGATCTGATATCAAATTAAATGTCACTTTTAACTTCTGATATCAAGTGCCCCCTCTGATAGCCTCTCCACTTCCTCTTGTAATGAGCACAACCCATTTTACCTACATTTCCAACTTTTTCTTACCAAAAGAGCCATATTATAGCTTCAAAGAATCGGTGCGGCTTTAATTTAAATAGTAACAGGTACCCGTATTACAACATGTACCCATCGGGCTCCTCTGCCGTTCCCGTTTTGTATCCAAAGAGATTCGATCATACCAGTATAGCGCCATCTCTATAGAAATTGACTCACCGACCTCTACCACAGACCTCTACACGTCTACTGTGTGATTACTGTCTTATTCAAATTTTCTAGACCGGGGGGGGGGGGGGGGGGGGGTGGAGGAGGCGGGGGAGGGGGAGTGTGTTTCATAAAGCTCTTCGTAAAGTTACGCGTGACTTTACGAACGACTTGAATATGATGTGCCAGATAGGATGCCCAAAGTTTTTCCTGACTGCATGTATTTCCAATAACCTCAATTAAATTATGGCAAAAAATATACTTTGCATTAAAAATGTTTGTTATAATAAGAATGTTAATCTACATCTGCATGCACAGTTCAACTTTAATTGATGCAGTTAAAGGGCAATCCAACCTTGGTAATTAGCCCGGGTAATTAGATGATTTGTGTGAAAGCAGAAAAATAAGAAAAAACAGGATGGTGAAAGTTTGAAAGAAATTGGACAAAGAATGAGAAAGTTATGGATGTTTGAAATATGAGATCACTACATCTATGCGAATCTCAAATTGGCAATTTGGTGAGTATATTGTGACATATACTTGTGGACAGCTCTCCCATTTGTCGTACACAAACATATCATTAATTTGCGGTTTTCTCCGAAGTGCCTTTACCCTCGGGGCAGTACTCAAAATATATTGGAGATAGCATACAGTTATAGGTCCTCATGAAAGAAAAATATCCTACTGAGTAATACATTTTGAAAAAAATGACATTTTAGTATTTTTTGTGTTGGAGCGAATGGGGGAGTTGTCCGCAACTACATCACAGTGACATTATATTCGGCCAATTTGAAATTCCCATATGTATAGTGATTACAACTTTCAAAAATTCATAATTATATTGCTTGTCCGATTTCGTTCAAACTTTCATCAGTCTGCTTCTCTGATTTTCCCTCTTTCATTCAGAGCAACTTGCCACGAAGGTTGGATTTCCCTTTAAAAATGATTGAGCATCCCATTTGGCTTGTCATATTCAAGTCATTCGTAAAGTCATGCGTATAACTTTACGAACAGCTTTATGAAACACCCCCAGATATTCTTTTACTTCACCTGGGTCGAGATAAATACAATTTAGTCTAAGATTAAGGATATAATTATAGCAATATTATAGGATCCAGGGAGGCTGCAGGAGGCGAAACAGCCACGGTACATTATTGAGAAATATATATACAAAACAGGAAGGAAAAAAAAGGTTCCTTGCATGCGGGTTTAAATATTCCGCGGCCACACCCCTTTCAGAACTCTGACTTTGGTATTCCAGGAAAATAAAACATATATTCATATGTAATTTTATTCATTTTTTATTGATTGATTGATTAATTGATTTATTCATTATTATTATTTTTTTTTTTGGGGGGGGGGGGGCGGGGGGGGGGGGGGTGTTCTAAACACTTTTTTCTTAGCCCTGGGGAAGCTACAAGAGGTGAGACGGGATTTCCGCAATCATGAACCTGAGGTGAATTAAAGTATGGAATAATTTCGTCGCCCCTCTTTTCAGGCAACCCTGGATTCGCCCTTGCTTGTAGCATATATCGGACTCCCTATAGGATTCGAAATATCCTAAAGTCGAATAAAATAACGGCTGTAAATCCAGAAATGTTCGTGAATTGTAAATTTTAGTGTGTCATTAATTTTGAGATTCAGTTCGCGCCATGAAACTTTAGCAAACCTGCCCCTGCATAGCTACACCACTGGCCCATCCCTATCATTATACATTAGATCATTATTCAGGATAAGTTTTAAATATTTGTGACATTGTATAACTGACCTTGCTCTAAATTTATTCTCTTATCTTCTGATGAATATTGCTAAAACGCACATAATACCAGTTTGTTTTTATAGGCTATATCAGCAAATAAAGGTTCTCAAAAAGTCTATACAGTGTAACAAAATCGTTGCGACCTTCAACCGGGTAAGAAATGGCTGTCATGGGGGCGGGGGTGGGGGTTCTCATGTGTGAAAGAGAGAGAGAGAGCTAAAGAGAGAGAGAGAGAGAGAGAAATAGAAGAGAGAGAGAGAGAGAGAGAGAGAGAGCGAGAGAGAGAGAGGACAGCGACCGAGTGAATGAGTATGTGTGAGAGGGGGTTGGCATCCTGATCTCCTCTTTTTTTTTTACCCCTCTCTTCCTCTCTTTTCGAGTAAGCATGGTGATGGAGTGCATGAAGGCCGTATTTATAAAGTGATCCAGCTGAACTCAAATTTTGATCTTCGTCACTGTAACACTCATCAAAGAGAGAGTATATACCCACAGGCAACGATATGACAAGGGAGTGTTAAGGGATGGGTGCGTTCAGTGGGTGATTCCCAAATATGATTTGCTACACATCACCAGAAGAAAAGTGTTTGCTTGTCAGAGATTTCGGATACAAAGCAACGCTTCAAAAAAATGTCAGAACTATTTGTTTCTGTTCTCTTTCTTTCTTTCTGTCTTTTGTGTGCCTGTCAGATATTTCGAGACCTGCATGTAACAAAATATAGTTATGGCGCCCCTGTTACAAACTATTAACAAAATGTTCCGCCCCTGTTTATTTGCGATAAACTTAATCAGCTGATTTGAAACAAAAACCTGATTAAACGTAAAGTGATCACATGCAACCACGCTCAACCAAGCTGATAAAACGCCCACCAGGTTACATAATAACATAACCTTTTCTTTTCATACCGTTGCTGTTCTACATAAAAGTGTGCGCGTGCATTGGCAGCCTAATTATTGTAAGTATGTCATTCAATTGTGATTATACTCTTTATTACATTATGATAATCGGATCGCAGTCAGCCTTTATATCATATTAACTGATATCACAGTAATTTTGTTGAAAGACAGAAGGAGAGTTCGGGACGGAGAACGTTAGCACTATAAAGCTGCACTATGCATATATGCCGAGCAGCTGTTTGTTGTCAACGAATGAACTTCATACGTTGTATCAAAGGATATGCATCTTTTGTTGTATTCAGGTGTTTGATTATATGCAACACCTCTAGGTCTCGGGGTAGTTCTCATTTCGCTTGCATTGTCATGAATATGTATCTTCTAATAGACCTGTTTACTAAGTGATTCAAATTTATGGATGTTTCTTTCCTGGAGACCTAGTAACGAGGTATTCCATTAACCTGTTAATTAATGAATGAACTACTGTACTTGGAATACAGTTTGCATACATTACTTGTTGCTATGTCTGACAAGCCTCTGGCAAGCTTTCGGGTTGTCAAGAACAACCTTTGTTTCAAAAGTATGCATAAAATTTGAACACTTAGTAAACAGGTTTATTTTGCTTATGAGCATAAGAGGTTTGAGCGAATAAAAGTTTCTTCATATTTCTGTCTAATATCAGATTTGTACACGGAAAGTATATACGGTTGTCGGGGACATCATTAATTTTGTCTTTCACCTTGAAAGTATTTTTTGTTCCTGAAAATTAAACTTTCGAATTGTGGGGAACGTTTTTTGCAAAATAAATAATAAACTGCGTTGACAAGGAAAAATAATCACCTTTTTATACGGAATTTATACATCTCGCTCACTAGAGCTATATAGGGCACTGTCACGTCCCCTAAAAAAGCGCGCAAGAAATAAATAAATAAAAAAAAAATAATGATAAGCGAAAAAAAATTATACGATCGCTTCCAACGGCCCCTCACTCGATTTTTTCCAATCACGCCAGTGTCCTTAATGGCTAGACCTTCTCTATACGCCATTGAAGAGTCTTGTTTATGGAGAAAAAAGTATTTCCTTAAAGCCTTGTTGTTTTTAGGTTCCTACATTTAGATCTTTGTTTTTGATAATAATAAAATGAAATAAAGTAAATGAATGCCATATACACTAAAGGAAAAAAGAAACTTATAAAAGTTCAAGAGATCACCAAATTAAATTCTCTGCATGGAAATGTACCAAATTTGGATATAATGTTGATTCAATGCATGGCTTTAAATGACAGTCAATAACAAAAAGTTTTCTTCAATGCCACAAAAGAAATGTGCACTGAAGCAAAGGACTCTCTAATCCCAAAGTCACAAAGATAAACTGCAGTCTTGTACACCATATGCATGTCAATGAATGAAACAAAAGAATTTCAAAAGGGATTTGCAAGTTCATATCCAAACAGATTAATAGCCAGTATGTCCACCTCTAGCTTGCTGGCAAGCTGTACACCGTCTTCGCATGCTTCCGATCAGATTCGCGATGGTAGCCTGGGGAACATTGTTCCATTCCTCTTGCAGTGCTGCAATGAGCGTCTCCCTATTGATGGGTTGATTGTCACGCCTTGACACACGTCGACCAAGCTCTTCCCAGAGATGTTCAATTGGGGAAAGGTCTGGTGAACGGGCGAACCATGGCAGAACATCAATATCCTCTTGCTCGAGGGGTGCAAATCCCTTTTGAAATTCTTTTGTTTCATTCATTGACATGCATATGGTGTACAAGACTGCAGTTTATCTTTGTGACTTTGGGATTAGAGAGTCCTTTGTTTCAGTGCACATTTCTTTTGTGGCATTGAAGAAAACTTTTTGTTATTGACTGTCATTTAAAGCCATGCATTGAATCAACATTATATCCAAATTTGGTACATTTCCATGCAGAGAATTTAATTTGGTGATCTCTTGAACTTTTATAAGTTTCTTTTTTCCTTTAGTGTACAATTTCGTAGCAAAATAAATAATAAACTGCGTTGACAAGGAAAAATAATCACCTTTTTATACGGAATTTATACATCTCGCTCACTAGAGCTATATAGGGCACTGTCACGTCCCCTAAAAAAGCGCGCAAGAAATAAATAAATATAAAAAAAATAATGATAAGCGAAAAAAAATTATACGATCGCTTCCAACGGCCCCTCACTCGATTTTTTCCAATCACGCCAGTGTCCTTAATGGCTAGACCTTCTCTATACGCCATTGAAGAGTCTTGTTTATGGAGAAAAAAGTATTTCCTTAAAGCCTTGTTGTTTTTAGGTTCCTACATTTAGATCTTTGTTTTTGATAATAATAAAATGAAATAAAGTAAATGAATGCCATATACAATTTCGTAGGAAACATGCCTCAACTGCATGTCTCATCATTTTCAACTCGACGTATGGTAATGATAATTTAACGCCATGATTATTCAAAATTAAAAAAAAAATTGTTTGGGGATTCAGGCGATTTGTTTGATATACAAGGGCATGCAGATTAAATTTTCGATATTCAATACATAGGCCTATGTTGCACTTTGGTCGGCAAATACATACATTTTGTAGAATTTATTTGTTCAATCTTTTGAATATAGATTTTGGCCGATCGAATTGTACAGTGTACTTGTAAATTATATTCCTATAGGCATATAGATGTGTTGTAATTTTTACAATCTTATTTCACGACGTATCATTACAGTCGAGATTAATAGAATACGGTTTCCCTGGAAGAAGGAGCTGTCGAAAAGATGTCTACATCAATGGGTTTGTTGGAGAGGTTAGCAGAAGGTCCTGTGGTTGGTGATGGCAGCTTTGTGATGACCTTAGAGAAGAGAGGATACGTAATGGCCGGTAGCTGGACACCAGAAGCTAGTGTACAATACCCTGAAGCAGGTAATTAAGACAGTTCAAGCGACTTGACTATACTTCGTGTGTAGAATCTAGGCAGTCATACACCTCAACTTTTTCAACCACTGCACAAAAGTCACCAACATTCACTCAAAATCGGCATTTAATTTACAAAACCGACCCCAGCATATTCATGAAATACAATAAATTCAACTCACCGATGTTGGAAAAGATAATTCCAAAAATGAAATCTGTAATTTACTGTCGATTCTGGCGAAACGGTGTATCGGAGTCATTGTGTACATTTCATGATCGCCGCGCGCGCGCTGACATCTCCCCAAAATAATTTTGTCGTTAAAAATTCGGTCCCTATCGCGTACACGGAAATGTCCCGATTTTCTGTGTGCGCGATCCATGGCGCGATCGTGGAGATCAACAAGCGCACGCGATACCGAGTTTCTTTGTAGACAAAATTTTATTGCCCGATTTTAGTCTAAGACAGCGGCAGAATGAAACAACACGCGATCGCGAAAAAAATCGGCAGGGATTTCTTCGGCTTTGGACATGATTTTGACTTTGGATTTTGCTGGAAATATCAAAAGTTCTTCCTAACGGCCATTTGAGGTAGGAATGAGATTTTTAAGAGGTGAATTTGAAAGGAAGTATTTAAAATATTAATCTTATTTCCCCCCATACCTTTAGTACATGCGACAGAAAATACCTACTATATTAGCATTCATATCGCGTAGTGGTCAATATGACCACTATTCGTGGTGTGAGTTCAACCATTACTTGAAAAATAAACAAAATATTAGTTATAAAGGAAGTTCTAAGGGAAGCCAAAGCGTCCTTTTTTGTAACTTTTATGTCTGCAGAGATGTTATGCAAAACAAAATAATGATTAGGCCTATTCACAACGGTTCCATTTCTTCTTATCTGGGCAGGGGCATAATATACTCCAAGACTCGCTTAGCCTCGGTGTTTCTGGCTCGCTTCGCTCGCCAGAAATTTTGCCTCCATATCGCCAAGGATTTCAACAGCGCCAGGGCATCGACAAGAGGCTAAGACCCGCTCAGCGGGGAAAGGGGAGGGGCGAAGGAGCAATTTTTGAACCTTTTCTTCATTTTTCTTCTTAAAGGAGAAGTCCACCCTGATAACAAGTTGGTTTAAAAAGAAGCTGAAAAATTAAAGAAACAGATCAGTGAAGGTTTGAGCAAAATACGATAAGAAATAATTATAAGAAAGTTATGATTTTTTGAAGTTGTAATCAATCAATTACAAATTGGGAACTCCGTGACGTATCTTTCGAGCTCCTCTCCCATTTGCCATGTACCCCCCAAATCATTAATTTCCATTTTCTCTAATGAAAATATTCATTCATATACGGTATCATAGATAATAATCATTGCTCATATTTTTTTACACAAAACCTGTATGAAACAAATCTATTCCGATCCTTAATCAAAAACTAAGAAAATGAAATTTTATGAGATTTTCTCTGCTGAGCAAATGCATGGGAGAGGAGCTCGCAAGATACGTCACGGAGTTGCCAATTTGTGTTTCAACTTCAAAAATTCACAACTCTCATATTTCTTATCGGATTGTGCCCAAACTGCCACTAATCTGTTTCTCTCATTTTTCTTCTTTTATTTAGACTTTCCCTTTAAGGTAGCATGTCGTTGTGCATGTAATAAGTCCAAATCCTGAGGAAAGAAAAATGATTTGCTTATTGTTCTCAATGTCAATGATTGCCTGTGTAGGGTCAGTTTCTGAAATAAAGTCTTGACATGAATCTTCATTTTTATTGGAAGAAATAATTCTTGGTGTTTTTTTTTTCTCTCCTCCATGCAGCGCCATTTTCGTATCCTCTCTCCTCCGGCAACGTTCGGCAACATCAAAATTAGTATACCCACTGTTTTTGTATTATTTTATTATTTTTTTCTTTCAATCTATGATAAACAGTGAGGCAACTTCACCGTGAGTTTCTACGAGCTGGTGCTGATGTCATGCAGACATTCACATTCTATGCTTCGGAAGATAGACTCAAGATTAAACTATCTGATGAAAATAGTGACGTTAATGTAAGTTTTACTTTAAAATATAGTATGCTAACGGATAGTATGGATTACCTGCATTGAGTAGGATTCAAAGATGCCCCTATCACAAATAGATGACCTATATAGTCACTGGCGTAGACATGGGGTGGCACGGGGGGGGGGGGGCATGGCCCCCTATTCAGTCACTAAAAAAAAGCGAGAGCGAAAAAGCGGGGGAAGTGAGAGAAAAAGGCATAAAAAGGCGCTACAAGCCATTATCTTTGTCTAAAAATTTGCTAAAACGTCAAAGTTTTCGGGCTTCGCGCGAAAATGGGGAAATAACTCCCCTGTTACATACAGTGCAGTATCGCGTCTAAAATAACTGAAAAGCAGCCAGGGCATCAACTAACATTCCGCCTAAAAAACAGGTGCTAAACGTCAGAGCTTTCGCGCTTCGCGCGGGAAGGGGAAACTCCCCCTCCATGCACCCACCCCTGTTACATACAGTGCAGTATTAAGTCCAAATAACTGAAAAGCACTCAGGGCGTCGAACTATAACTTTCCGCCTAAAAAATTGTTTGCTACGAGCCGTTATCTTTCTCTCAAATTTGCTAAAACGTCAGAGCTTTCGCCCTTCGCGAGGGAAGGGAGAACTCCCCCCCCCCCCCTCCTTCCATGCACTAACCCCTGTTACATACAGTGCAGTATCGCATCCAAAATAACTGAAAAGCAGCCAGGGCGTCGAACGAACATTCCACCTAAAGAAGGTGCTAAACGTCAGAGCTTTCGCGCGGGAAGAGGGGAAACTCTCCCCCTCCCTGCAACCACCCCAGTTACATCCAGTGCAGTATTGCGTCCAAATAACTGAAAAGCAGCCATGCAGGGCGTCGAACTGACTTTCCCTCTAGTTTACTCAAGTTTACTGTAAAACGTAAGACTTTCGAGCTTCGCGCGGGAGGGGGGAAACTCCCCCTCCATGCACCCACCCCTGTTACATACAGTGCAATAATGCGTCCAAGTAACTGAAAAGCAGTCGTGGTGTCGAACTATAACTTTCCGCCTAAAAAAAATTGTTTGCTACGAGCCGTTTACCTTTCTCTCAAATTTGCTAAAACGTCAGAGCTTCGATGTTTAGCATATTTGAGAGAAATATAACGGCTTGTAGCACCTTTTTAGACTTTTTTTCCTCTCGCCCCCCCCCCCCCGCGCTTTTTCGCTCTCGTTATTTTATTTATTTATTTATTTTTGGCGGGATTTTTTTTTTTTTTTTTTTTTTTGGGGATTTTTTGGGGGGCGACCGCCCCTCCCTAGCTACGCGCCTGAACCCGCGTGGGTGGGTGTTTAAAGGGTATATCACGAAAGGGTAATCTATTTTCTTCTCATTCGTTCTTTTCCTTCATCTCATTTACTCATACTCTTTCCCTCTCTCTCTCTCTCTTTCTCTTTCACTCCACCTTTCTCTTAATTTTCCTCTTTCCTTTTTGTTGCCATTCAGGAGGGCAAGTCCCCAGTATGTAGCTATATCCCACTGACTGTATTATGTCCTGGCTGAACTCTGTAGGCTTATATAACTTCCCCATTTCGTCCCATTCTACACGATACAGTGGGAATCTGTAAACGAAGTCGCGTGTGATCTGGCCCGTGAAGTAGCAGCCGAGGGCGACGCCCTGGTGGCTGGGAGTGTGTCACCTGTCGCCAAATACGAGGATGGAAAAGGGACGAAGGATGAAGTACAGAATGAATTCAGAAAGCAGTGTGATGTCTTTATCAGGAAAAGGGTTGATTTCTTGCTTGGAGAGGTAAATAATATGGAATATGTTTTATTATTCTTTTTTTTTACTATTCGTAAACTCGTTAAAAGATAATTTGCCAAACGTGAGAGATTTAACCATTCGACCAACGTAGATATTTGCCCACCTGGTGATAGTCATTCTTTTCCAAACTTTGTCAGAATGGTTCTTATACAGCTTATACATTCAGAGTCGGATTCCGATTCAAAATATATATATTCCTTCTCATAATCAAATAAATACAAAATGAAATGTATATTCACAAAAACATGGTGGACTCGGAAGCGAGGGTCCTTGGAAACACATGGCTTGTGGTGGGGTCCCCTTTACAATACATATTTACATATATGATATTATACAACATTTATAACATACACAAAAAATCTAAAAAAGAAAAAAGAAAAAAAGAAAAAGGAAATCTTCAATAATACTGACTACACACTAAGAAACTAGGGTTCACTTTAGGGTGCAAATTTGGGCAGAGCACCCATAGATACCGGGGTTCAAAATTGAATTCTGCACCCTTCGATCTGAGGTATTAGTCTTACATGAATACCCACACCAGCATTGTTGACACTTATGTCACAATATCTCATGAAGTAAGACTAATTATTGAAAAGCATAGAAATGAAATAAATAAAAAAATAAATAAATAAATCCATTTCGATCAGCTTGTGTCGTAAATTTTCTTAAATTAAAAATCTCCGCAATGACGTGTTTCAAGGGAGTAATCGCGCAAAGGCTAACCTAAACCGGCTTGCAGGCTGCACTGACAGAAACCAACGTATCGGTACTTTGCATAATATTCAAATTATATGGGGAGTTTATCATGGCTCATTTTGATAGTTTCTTTGTCAAAAAAATCATTTGAATAAGAATACGTGGTTACATTTTATAATTCAGTCGCTATTATATTGTTTTAGGTGAAAGTGCTAGTTTTACTAACTGTTACTGTACTGATTTGTTATATGGATAGATAGTGGAGTACATGCCAGAAATTCTGGTCGTATGGGTAAAACAAGCTGTCGCGTTGTACCCGCCCCAGGGCGTGGCCCGATGGATCTCACCGAGGTCCCCTCATGGCGTGTACTTTACTGCCTGTGCTCCATTCATGCATGAGTATAATATGTAAAATCAGCACTGATTTTCTTATTTACTATATAAATCTGCTAATGAAGAGGCTAGAATTAATGGTGGACGATGAACCATCGACGATACACCCTTTAGAGAACAGCAATGAACCCAGAGGGTGCACAAATGCACCTTATATTGGGGTGCAAATTTGAACCCCTTGGGATGCTGCTAATGTATCAACCCCTAATTTGAACCCTTATTTCTTAGTGTGTATATTGTACGAAGAATTTCTTTTTTATAGTACGAGTAAATGTATGGAGTGAAGGGCATATTTTAATATAGTCAGTTTGGTTGTTCCAGAGTTTGGGACCAGAAAACAAATATTTTATTGAAACGCAACTATTCTTTGTCTAGGAATATGGATGCCTCTCACTGATCTTGTTGGATAATTATGCAAATTACAATTAAATTCAAACATATCACAAAACTGTTCGGGGAGATATTTGCAAAATGCACTCATACATTAAAACGTACTGTTGGTAACTGACAATATCTTCAAATTTTAAAAGTCTCAAGTCATGAAATAAGGGGTTCGTGTTAGGGGGTCCGCTCGCTAGTCATAAAGACCGCTATTCATAATTTTTTTTTATTTATTCATAATAAGACATAAGGGTCGCTATTCATAAGGGTCATTATTCATAAGGACCGCCATTCATAATACGGAAAGAGGGTCGCTATTCATAATACCAAATCAGGGTCGTTAATCATAAGGATCCCTATTCATAATACGAAAAGAGGGTCGCTATTCATAAAGGTCAATATTCATAAGGATCGCTATGTATAATCCATACATAATACGTGGGAGGAGAGGACCCCCTCCCACTCCACCCCCCCCCCCACACACACACACAGATCCAGATCCTCCCGTTTCCCGTTTCTCAACTCCTTTGTCGAGACCCTAATCCTTGGCCTTTTTCTCAAGTTCCAACAATCGTCCATTTTTGGGAGCTGAGGGGAAAGTTGCGCAGGGAGGGGGGGGGGGGATTTTCGTATGGCGTAGTTCTGGAGATTTGTTGTAGGGGGTAGTTGTCTTGATACTGGCTTAGAAATTGCCGCGAGAATTTTTATATATTTTTTTTTAATTTTGGAGTGGGATATCAAGCCCTCGGAGCAATATTTTGATAATACGTGATTTTAGTAACGTACAATAATTTATTGGCATCTACCGTTCTTACAGTGTGCCCCTGTATGGCCATGGACGTGGGAATGAAGTATGCCCTCCCACGGTTGGGACTTTCAAATTCACATTTCAGAGCATTTAGGTGTGGTTTCATGGTAATTACTAACTTGCTTAATTTCATTATTTTCTTTGAAATCTTTGTTTCGGTCTTCCTAATCATATAATCTTAACAAAAATCATGACAAAAATTATGACCATGTTGATCGATCGCGATCCTATGAATAATAATCATCATGGTCATCCTCCTCCTCCTCCTGATCATATTATTTGATCATGTCATTTATTGAAGGTGAATTATTGCGGGGGGGGGGGGGAGGGTGGTGATGATACAGGCCACACCCCCCCCCCCCCTCCTGAACTATTTGGGGAATACATCACACATCCTCCCCCTCCTGGGATTGATACCCATGCTTCCATAATTATAGCAATTACAATGTAAATTCTACTACTAGAACCGTCGTTTATGAACTCCCCTCTTGAAAAAAAGTGCAGGGTATACATCGTATCCGGACAACTACCCCCTGGACAACTACCCCGGGCAACTACCCCCGGACAACTATACCCAGACAACCACCCCCTTAGGTCATCTACCCCCAGGACATCTCTTCCTTATATATGTTCGTTCATATTTTCATCTTTTTATCTTTTCTTCTGTCCTAAACTTAATATTGCTTTATCTTTCTGATTTGTTTTCCCTAACTTTCTTTATGTTGTTCTTAGTTTTAGTATCATTTTATCTTTATCTTTCCTTTATTTTTCCCCTTCATCTTTATTTTTATCCTTCCCTTCGTCTCTCTTTATTTTCTTCTTTCTTTTTTCTTTCCTTCTTTGCCCATGTTATTCTTTGTTTTGGGCTTTCGTTCATCTTCTCTTTCTGTCCTTTCTTATGTTATTCTTTGTTTTGATCTTTCTTCATATTCTCTTGTTGTCTTCTCTCATATTCTTTTTTGTTTTGATCTTTCTTTGTTCTTCTCTTTCTGTATTTTGATATTTCTGTCTTTCCATATATTGTTCTTTGTTCCCTTTTTTATCTCCTCTTGCTGTCTTTCCCTTATAAATGTTATTCTTTGTTTTATCCTTCCATCATCTTGTCTTTTTTCTCTCCTTATTATGTTTTCCTTTATTTTTTTCCTTCTTTCATCTCTTTCATCTTTTGTTGTACCCTACCCCGTGTGTTTCTTCATTATTCTCCTTTCAGCTCCTCTTTTGATCTTTCCTTTATCTCTTATTCTTTGTTTCTTCATTTTATTATCTTCTCTATTCTGTCTTTCTTATTCTAGCATCTTCTTCTCTTTCCTTCTTTTATGTTTTCAGTATTTTTCTCGTATTTCTTCCTTTATCATTTTGTATGATTTTGTTTTATATTTCCTCTTCTAGTTTTCTCCAGAAGGGCGCGGTTTTTGCGAAGAAACCTGCCATAAACTGTGACGTCATTTAAACCTAACTGAGATCTAGGATGCGTTCATAGGCATTTTCGACCCCCAAGCCTCCCCCCTCCCCGTAGGCGTAAATTCATAATTTTGGGAGGGGCTGAAGTTTTTTTCCCGAATTTCAAGTTTCCCTTTTCTATGTATGAGGGAACGAAGCGAGAGAGGACAAATTTCTCCACATTTGTAGTGAAAATGTACAAAATTTACATGACTGTATTCCAATATTTCACTATCTAAATATGACGATAATGGAGCTCCTCGCTGCCCGTAATGAGGTGATAATCGAGCCAATATTGCCCTTCTCAAAATCAAGGGGCGGCAGCCCTTCGTACGCCTATATCCCCCTCCAAGTTATCTACGGTATTGTACAAGCTATATGGAGCAAAGCGATTGGGGGGGGGGGGGCATTTTTAAGCTGCAAAAACGTCATTTCTTATTCGATGTACCAAGGAAAATTCGCAAATGACCACTGCGATCTAGGCCAAGATTCAAAATTGAACATTGATAAAAGTCCTTTTTCTCACTTCTTTCTCAATTAATGGGGCACGACACTGACTGAAGTTAGAAATAATTTCAGTATTGTAAAATCATCAGTATCAAACTATTATTACAATGAGAAATTTATATCAAACTTGAATTTTAAGCAATGCAAATTTAAAAAAAAATGGTTTCGGTTTAAAAATCTTTTTACCGAATGATTGTCATAATTATGTAAATTGTTGTATCATTAGAGTGAAAGTCCACCCTGATATGGAATTGGTCTTGGGAGAGACGGAGGGATTGAGGGGACAATTTTAGCAGGGTCCGGGAGGGGTAGGGAAATTGTTGGTTTTGGGGGTTATGTTCGGTCGGGCGCGGGTTGGCGGCTCCGTGACGTGTCTTGCGGGTTCCTTTCCCATTTTGATTGGTTTCAGCTTCAGGGAATTATGGCTTTCTTATTTCTTATCGGATTTCTGCTCGGGCTTTCGTTGATCTGTTTTTTTTTTGTAGTCTTCCTGCTTCTTTTGAAGCCAAGTTGGTATCGGGGTGGACTTCCTCTTTAACTTGACAGTTCATTGATTTCAATGTACATGTAGATTGGTTTGTAGCAAAGTTGTTGTTCATATACATATATCATGCTGTTTTGAGAATCAATAAAATCCCTGTGGAGGGGAAAAAAATTATTTACAAAAAAAGTTAGAAATAATCAAGGAATTTAGGAAGGCCACCGAAAGTTGATATTTCTTTCAAATGTATATAGAACATTTGAAAATGCGATTTTATATACTTTAACATAATTATAGTGGGGCAAAATATTGAAAAACAAAACAAAAACAGGGGCGTAACTAGTACTAACTACGAGGGGTATGGGGCACGTGCCCCGCATATCAGATGGAGAAAAAAGAAAATAAGGAAAGAGGAAAAAAGCGAAAAAGATGGGGGAGAGGAAAAGGAAGAGAAAATAAGACAATAATTGGACCCCTTTTTGTTTTGCTTTCTTTTTGTTTTGTTCAAGCGGACCCTGCTCGCCAGCGCCACCTATAATAAGGGCCTGTGTATCCTGGATTTTCTATGTTTGCTTTGAACTTAATTCAATTCAATCCAATTTATTCCCATTTCCAGCAAAAACAATTCCTATAATAATTAAACAAAATTAAACATAGAAACATATAAATTGTAAAACAATATGATACATTCTGCACGATTTGAGTTTTAGAACTAGCTTTGAATTTATCATGTACATAATGTATATAATTAATTAATGTTTAACTTTTTCTTTAAACTTCAGCATCAACCTGACATTATTCCATCAGTGCCAATGGTATACTGTAAAGCATACTGCTTGTATGTAAAAAACCATAGGACCAACGGCATTACGACACAGCCGTGGGGGTGTCTCCCATCCAATATTATCATTTTGTTTGCTAATTTGATTTCTTTTATATTTGTGTGTTTCATTGAACAATGAAAAGCAAATTACAATAATTTACAAATAATCATAACCCTACCCTCTTCTTTGATTATGAATAGCGACCCTCTTCTTCGATTATGAATAGCGACCTTCTTCTCCTATTATGAATAGCGACCCTCTTCTCCGATTATGAATAGCGGCCCTTTTCTTCGATTATGAATAGCGACCCTCCTCCCCGATTATGAATAGCGACCCCCTTCTTCGATTATGAATAGCGACCCTCCACCCCGATTATGAATAGTGATCCTCTTCTTTGATTATAAATAGCGACCCTCTTCTCCGATTATGAATAGCGACCCTCTTCTTTGATTATGAATAGCGACCCTCTTCTTCGATTATGAATAGCGACCCTCTTCTTCAATTATGAATAGCGACCCTCCTCCCCGATTATGAATAGTGATCCTCTTCTTTGATTATAAATAGCGACCCTCTTCTTCGATTATGAAAAGCGAACCTCCTCCCCGAATATGAATAGCGACCCTCTTCTTCGATTATGAATAGCGACCCTCCTCCCCGATTATGAATAGCTGTATTGCATAATATGGAGTTAATATTTGTGTCAGAGTACATTATCTTTGTATCATCTGCATATAAATCAAAAGAGAGTATTTACTTCTCCCGTTCTGAATGGACATGAATATGCTTTGAATATGGAGAGATCGTTGACCCTTGAATTCGTTTGTTTTTCCTGACTGGTTAAACTATTTTCCATTAGTTCTTCGCGCACACAGAGGAAGCTGAATGGGCGATTGAAGTGATGAAGTCTTATGGGATACCAGTGGCTTGTACTATGAGAATGGGTGTGGCTGGTGATGAAATGGGCGTGGCTCCTGATCAATCAGCTGTTCGACTCGCTAAAGCAGGTATTAAAATATCATCTCAAGGTTTTTTGATTTTTTATTTAATTTCATTTATTTATTTCTCTTTATGATCTTTTTTCCCCTTCTAACATAATTATTTTACAAACTGATTATAACATATAACAAAAAAATATCAATACTTTCAATATGGCACGAAAAAGAGACATGATAACGAAGCTTTTCGACCTGCACTCATCAGGTTATCACGCAGGTATATAACAAATTACTTGAAATCAACTATATTATACTCGATGAACCGGACGCATCCCGGACGCCGTAATTTCAGAATAATCGCAAAGCTTCGACGAACTCCTTTTGTCTGCACAGAAGGGGTTCGTGCGATTGAATGTATGCGACTTCCAGAAAGCGTAAATGCGCCGGACTTCTGGCCCGGGACATAATTGAGAATTGATCGTCGGTAGTGCGCAAGCTGGATTGTTCAGCAAATGGAGACCAATCGCTGAATCGCATTTGGCTATCTTTGGTCCGTTAGCGTGCATTTCAGATTTGCAGGCACGGACGGGCTGCGTGCGCTGATTGGTTGTACGGTTCCGAATAGTCGAGGGGACGTGTTGTTTAATGCGATCAGCCAACCGCTGAGAAGTACGGCCCACGTACCTGGCATCGCACCGGCACTGAAATTGGTAAATAACATTACTCAAGTGGGGGGTGGGTAGTACATCCTTGCTAGTTGACGGTAGCATCCTGTTTGTAAAAAAAACAATGTGTGTCGAAACCGCGTAATAGCAACGCGACACTGCGTGTTTGATCTGACTGGCGTATTTGTCAGATACCTTACCCCTCCAGGGTAGTTTGAGATATTCATACTTTGCCAACTGTGTTCCATTACTCGTTCTGTGAATATATACTGACTAAATAAAGACTAGTGTGGAATTATTCCTTATGAAAACAGTGAATGAATAGGATGTTTATGATTCTGTTAGCAAAATTTATTTGCACATATTATGAATGATTTACAAACAACAATATATGTGTTCAGTCGACAGAGCTTTAACACTATGTGTGCACAATTTTTATTGATAAAGGGATTTCGTTTCCGAATTTGTAAAATTTGATATTGCCTATGTACGTATACCTTATCATAAATAACCTGAAGATGAAGAACATATTGATATTGATCGACATGCATACAAAATAATACAACACTGTAATTATGATTAGCATCAAACTAACAAGACAATCAACTATAGGTGCCGATGTCGTCGGGGTAAATTGCTGCTACGATCCCGATATCGCACTCGCTGCTATGGCCAAGATGAAAGAAGGTCTCGATGAGGCGGGATTGAAGAATTACCTCATGATCCAACCGGTTGGTTTCCATACTCAGGAGCTAAAGGACGAACCAACAGGCTATACTACGCTTCCAGAGTTTCCTTTCGGTATGTCTTGTCAGATGTAGAATGGTGTTCAATTTTTTTTTTCAGTGATTCTTTTGATGTTTGCCGGGTATTATGATTTGATTTGATTTGATTTGAATTTATTCAGACATTATAAAAACATGTCTCGGGAAAACAAAAAAGGTTTGACCAACCCATACAAGTCTGTTTCCCGGATATAAACAACAAGTAGATTCAATATCATAAACATATTGCACAAAGTATTATTTAAAAGATGTAAACGATAGATAACAATGATGATTGCAAGTAAAATCACTGTAGTATTGTGTATTATGTGTGATTCTGTTCCATAAATCAAGTCAAATTAGCATATATGCTTCCGCCATCGCACATTTTGACAAGGAATAATTAATCTCTTATACCAGTCTGTAATGAAATCTAAAATTCAGACTTTAAAGTTGATAACTTGAGAACTCTGCATGCGAAAACTTATAAATTTCGATTTTGCCAGCAGTTCACAATCTTTAAACTTGATTAACGTATATTTTGATTACCAAACTTAACTTATTTTATTTCTTGAAAGAAGTATGATACAAAAGAAAATTGGTGTTAGCGTACAGCCAGTTCTTTCATGTTCGGTGTGTGTGTGGAGGTGTGTGTGTGTGTGTGGGGGGGGGGGGGGCTAATGTTCTGCAGTCTGTGTACAGTATTTCTTAAGAGTAGTTCTATAATTTATCCGTAAAGACTGACAAAAAGCGATTGGAATTTTCCTATACATGTATATGGATATGTTTCAGCATTGGAACCTCGTACTTTAACAAGGATCGATGTCCACAAGTACGCTCGTCGAGCCTACGATCTAGGGATTAGGTTTATCGGAGGATGTTGCGGGTTCGAACCTCATCACATACGAGCTATAGCCGAAGAGGTTCGTTTGTTCTATATCTTTGTATTTATGTTCTGTCTAATGATAAGATAACGTTGAAATTATTCTTCATAAATGCTTGCTATAACTTGATTCTGAAATGACAATACAGTTAAATTCACTACCAACCAAAGTACTGTACCATGGCGAGGGGTATTCTTCCGCGTGCAATTCATTTATAGGTTATACTACGAGAATCCACAGAAAAACAGCTCTTATTAATGCCCTTTGTTATATTATGATGCCCAAAGATACAATACTCCTATTAAATTTCGATAAAATGACCAGTAAACACAAAGGAAATTAGTTTTGACAGTTGAATATTTCTGTAACACAAACAAGATGTGAATTTCCACACATAATTCTATATTTCATACCTCATAACTCTATTTTACACAAAGGAAATTAGTTTTGACAGTTGAATATTTGTGTAACACGAACAAGATGTGAATGTCAACACATAATTCTATTTCATACCTCATAAACTGTATTTTATTTCCATGGCAACTAAACTTTGATAAACAGCAGTTATGGATGGTTACAATCAACAAAGGAGTTTATCTACGTTTTATTTCTCTCCACTTATCGATTCATTCAAGACTAATATGTGTGTATGAAAATGAACTTATCCCTTCATATTCTAGCTTAAAGTTGAACGGGGACATGGCATGCCAGGTGCAGATAAGTTCGAAAGTTTCAAAGGATTGAAACGAAGTCAAATAAAAAATCAACATAAGAGGTGAACATTTATCTTTAATGAGTCTTATGTACATAAGGAAGAAAAAATATATATTCACAGCCTTAAAGGAATCGTATCATAAAAAACAACATAAAAGGACTCTTTTCCTAAAGTCATATATTCTCAGACATTATGCGTTGTTGACCATGCATGCGTCCACTGTTTTCACACTATATTATGTGAATGTGATAGAGTATAGGATGGAATACTATAATTTCCTTAATAATAATAATAATGATAATAATGCCATACTCTTATAAAGCGCATATCACAATATGTCTCTATGCGCTGTGAGAAAAGAGAAAGAAAGAAAGGCATATAGGGTCAAAAACCTGCTCAACATACCTCCTCATTTAACATTGGAAGGTACTTTTAAAAAGAAATGTTTTAAGACGCATCTTAAAATTATCAACACTATCACAACTTTTAAGGTTTTCTGGCAATTTGTTCCAAAGTTCAGCTGATGCAGCCTGAAACGAGCGAGAACCATAGAATTTGGTATTAATATGTGGAGTTGTGAGGAGAGAATTTTGAGAAGATCTGAGATTTCTTTTTGGTACATATTGGTTAAGTAATTCAATCAGATAACTAGGAGCCAACCCTTTCAGGCATTTGAAGGTTAAAACAAGAATCTTAAACTCAATTCTAACACGAACAGGTAACCAATGTAGTTTCTTTAGAATTGGAGATTCCTTAACTTTTTATGTCATTGATCAAATATATTTGAACAAGTTTCATCCACAACTAGAGGCGTACAGTACCGTATGAAAGCGAGATAACAAAACGTTTTCCTCAAAAAATATATTATTGAATTATCCTTCTTTTATCGTGTCATATCCAAGTCAGTTATGATTATTCCCAAAGAACGAAAATAGCGCAACTCGATTCATGAAAAATACTCAGTACTAAAGCAGAAGTATTTCCTTGAAACATGTACTTTCCTTCCATGTGTTATTTATTTTTTTATTTTGACTTGAATATATATGAAATAGGAAATGTTTTATCGGATCAATATGAGACCAATTTCTGTATTATAAGCCGAGCATTATTATTATTTTTTGTTACTGCAGAACTACAGCGGAATATTGGATGAATCTCAAACCGGCTGCTGGACGTGAATGGATAACAAAGCTTGCTAAATTGGATTCTTAACTATTTCAAACAATGTAATGAGTACTGGATTTTGCACTCTAGCCATTTCATCCATATCATACTTAGTCTAAAAATAAAGTGACACAGAATAATTGTTTGAATGATACATTGAAAGTGGAGTGGAGAATGTGCACTATAAGTGCAGAATCGTAATGGGATCCAATAACCGGGGTAATAATACACTGTAAAGCGCTTTGAGCAGTTACTAACTGGCTAGGCGCCATATAAATGCTTATTATTATTATTATTATTATTATTATTATTATTATTATTATTATTATTATTATTATTATTATTATTATTATTATTATTATTATTATTATTATTATTATTATTATTATTATTATTATTATTATTATTATTATTATTATTATTATTTATTATTATTATTATTATTATTATTATTATTATTATTATTATTATTATTATTATTATTATTATTTATTATTATTATTATTAATAACTGTTAATTTCTTTCGGATTGATACTGTCATGACATAGAGGAAAGGTTCATATTCGGGAACCATGGTTATATATATTTTTTCCTAATTGGTTGTGTCTTGTTTTCAGTCGTCAATATTTTTTTTTAAAGCTAAATTATGTTTTCACATTGACAAGTTGAATAATGTCTATTATACAAGTCATTTTAAAAACATGACTCTCATCAACTACATGTATATGTATATAGCAACAGTGAATAAATACTCTTTAGACTCTTTACTTTGTCATTTTTCATTCAAACATCTTACATACACTGACCCCAAAAGTTTGGGTACACCTGTAATAAGAACCGTGGTTTCTCACAATAACCCAAATTTATCATCAGATTTGTTGCAATGCAACAGTATCAAAACTGAAGAGTATAGACATCAGTCTTCAAATTGACACCAATTTAGCATAAAAATATTACTAAAGCGTTTCAGGAGGCAGTCATGCCTAAAAAAGGGCAACCTCCCCCACAGAAATATCATTTCCAATGGAAAATATGAGGTTATCAGTTTGGTCAGTTGTGCCAGCATGCAGTTTTGCCCTTTCTACAAACTCTGACCCTCGCTTGTACTGCTGATTACAAATTTATTGACTAATATACAATAAGCGTTCCTACATATACTCATGCAGAAAACAAGTATTTTCATCTAAGAAACACACACACAAAAAAAAAACATTTTGGGGAACACCACAACGCTTTTTTTGTTTTCTTTTTCTCATGGGAAGTTATATTCTTTGCATTTGTGTAGGCCTATCCCCTTACAAGGAAAGAAATAACTAAATGAATAATGGTATGTCATGAGATGCACATTTATTTATTTTTCAAAGTTTTACTTTGATATGTTTCAAATCATAAAGACTTCTAATATAAGAACCCGCCCCTGACAGCGATCACAGCACGGCACATGCATCCTGGGCATCCAACTGGTCAAGTTGTGGAGGTAGTCAATGGAAATATCCTTCTCTGCCTTCTGAAAATGAAAAAGTTTTGTTTTCCAGCAGGACAATGACCCAAAGCTAAAACTACCTGCATGAGAAAAAAGAAGAGAAATGGGTCCGGAAAATTATGGATTAGTCACCCCAGTCTCCCGATCTGAATCCGATAGAGTTGATATTGGAAGAACTGCAGGAAGGTCTGAGAAAAATGCGTATGCAGCATGTGAGCTTCATCTTCAGAAGGCATTGAAAGATATTTTCAGTGACTACCTTCACAACTACCACCACAAGTTTGTCTTGCCGCAGAAAAATGACCCCAAACATTCCTCAAGCCTATATAAAAATTACCTTTAGAAAACATAAGAGAAAGGCGTCCTGAAAATCATGCTTTTGGAAGAGCTTGACAGGAACGTCCAAGAAAAATGCCTAACAAGTTAAATGAGCCTCATCTGTTGGAAAGACATTTCCAGTGATAATCTCCACAACTACTTCCACAATTTGACTGGCTGGATGTCCAGGATGTGCCTGCTGTGGTCGCTACCAGTAGCGGGTTCTCTGATAAGAAGTCTCTACGACTCGAAACGTTATAAAATAAAACTTGTTGAAATATAAAGCAAATGATGCGCATCTCATGACAAACTATTATTCATTTAGGCATTATTTTCCTCGTAAAAGTAACACAAATGCCAAGAATAAACAATAAAAATATGACTTCACATGAGAAAAAAAAAGAAAACAAAGCATTGTGGTGATCCCCAATTATTGATGTCTTTCTAAGATGAAAATATTAGTTTTCTGCATGAGTAAAGGAATGAATATTGTATATTAGTCACTAATTTTTTTTATACGCATCAGTACAAACAAGGGTCAGATTTTGTAGAATGCCGAAAGGGCAAAAAAGGTGGCACAACCGACCAAACCAATTCCATGCACTGGAAATGGTATTCTTGCGGGTAGGTTGCCTGTTTAAGATGACTGCCCCCTGAAACGCTTTACATGTTAAACTGGTGTCGACTTGACGGCTGATGTCTACTCTTCAGTTTGATACCATATTGTTGAAGTTCCACAAATCCTGATGATAAATGAACTGTGTGTGATTATGAGAAATCAGTTCTTATTACAAGTGTACCCAAACTTTTGGAGGGCAGCGTATATAATTATGAACATGTTAATGCCTTTTTAAAATTATGTTTGGTACTTTAATATGAGAAAAACAATCATGATGCAATCGATCTTGACTGATATAGAGACACTCACTGCGCGTATCGTAGACTTGGGAAAAGATCATGGCTGATCGACTATTATGTAAGAAAACAAATATAAAAAGCAACAAAAATATTACCTGGCTAGCGAACTGAACTGCAAACTTTGGAAGAAAAACACAATTATCAAGAAGATTATACCTTCGAAGTCTTAAACAAACATTAGATACGGGGGCGTTGCCGGGTATGTGTCAGACCAAATTTGTAGATAAATTAACCCTAAATTTTCCAAATTAAGCTAAATGAAGAAAAAAAGTTCGTCATAATTTTAAGATATGCCAACTTTGGTTACAATTTTTATTCAGTAAAAAAGGGTCATCGCTTTTTGTGCATTTTCCCCAAAGACTCGAAAATGGTGAACTTAACGACAGAAAATTTTGAACGGGGGTGGGATGGGTTGTCACATACCCGCCCACTCCCTCTAATGCCGCCCCTGGTTGGATGTCGCTTAGGTATAGGTATGATGGTGTTTACATATACGAGAGCACAATGATGAAAATTCAAGTGCACTATACACACTGGAAAACTGGCGCCCTCGAATAAATTAATGATTTCAATCGAAGGACTTTTGTTTTGTTATGAATCAATCAAATATATGTATTTGATTTTTTTTTAAAATATTGATGGTTCGATTGGCTCTAATATATGTAACTGCGAGTAAGCGAAATTATATTCCCATATCCGAAATGTGAAAAGATTTGTTTCACTGGAGCATCGCCAGTGTCACAAAAATGAATTCATAATCAGATTTCACATTTCCTGTATAAATAAAAACATTGTGGTAGTCATATTTCATAAATAGTATTAGCACACGGATAGTAAATTTCAGCAAGGAAGTTTCACAGCGCAGATACCAGGCAAGGTCATAAGCATGTATTATGTTCTGTCCAGGCCTGATTCTGTCAAACAGTTGAAGATGGTAAGTAGATCTTGTAACAATAATCGTGAACATGTTTTCATCATGAAAACCGATTAAAGAAAAAATAATTTGATTGCATCTATAAAGAAAATTATCAAATGGTTACTTGATTAATGTAAGTCACATGAAAGCAAAACTTTTTTATATTCTCTTGAATGAATCCAAACAAGAAAATTCCCCCGGTTTCATTCTTGTTCCAAGAAATATTGCAACTAAAGATAAATTATGATTGGAGACATGTTTTTAAATTGATAAGGATCAAAGATAACAAAGTACGACAATTTAATTCAACTTATACTTCAAAATGTTTTACCTTTAGTGGAAAATCTCATCTACTTTATGACTTGTTCATTCTGTAACTTACGAGAAACGCCAATACTTTTGCTTAGATGTTGTCAAGTAGCAGATTTTTGGAAAAGAATTCACCAATTAGTATTAAATTTGTTTAAAAAAGATATTTTATTAGAAGAAAAATCATAATAATTGGTTTAAACATTAATGAAGTGAAATTTATGCTCATTAATCTATTATTTATCTATGCTTAATATGCAATTTATAATCAGTTTAGAAGTAATTTGGATGGCATTCAAAATGATATCATGTTTTATGTTAATTGGCTTACAAAAACCAAAAAGGGGTACTAAGGAATCTCGAGATGTATCTATTTTAGTTTCTGACTCCTTTCCCCCTATCTCTATCCTATTTATATACATGTATTGTTGTTCTTGTTGTTTTTCACCATTTAACTAAATTTGTAATTGTCATCAGATCCCATGTAATGTTGTTAAATGATATAATAAATTACCTCGAAAGAGGACATTACTGAAAGTTACATGTTTGAGTTGAATTAAGCACTTGAGTTATTAAAGTTTTTAATGGTAATTATTGATGAACTATAATCATAAGAGGCAGGGGCGAATCAGGATTTTGTATAAGGTGGGCACACAAATCAACTTTTGTAAAGGGAGACGCGTATTTTTTGGTCTTGCCAGCTCTCGAAAAGTAACTGAGTGGGGGAAGAGGGATTGGGGGTCAGTTTCCCTCCATAATTCTCTGACAAGCAAGTTTTTCGTTCTAAAAGGGGGCACAATCGAAAAAAGAGGGGGGGGGGCACAATGCATACTTTTCTTCCAAAGGGGGGGGGGGGGCACGGGCCGGATGTGCCCCCACCCCCAAATCCGCGACTGATAAGAGGCCTTCCTGTACTCCAAAAGCTGGTTACCAATTTGTTAGCTGTTTGCGAGAGACCAAATTTCTAATGGAGGCCTGATCGGTTATCTTGCACTGTATTTCATTACGCCATTTTCGTGCTTATTAATTTGGCTTCTTTAGTAAGGGCCTATACACACGTCTTATGCCCTTCTCTCTCTTCAGTTTATACTCGATTCCTCCTTCACAACGTATATAGACCGACATGGCCTGTTTATATTAGCACACGATCTGCTCATTATTGCATGCCCCTCTCCCGAGATGGGGGGAAAATATCCCATTACTTTTTTCAAAAATGCTCCTTCTGCCTGATTGCCCTTTATACACCATTTTCCCTCGTCATAATGGGCGTCGATTTTACTGTGTAATTGGCATTTAGTCACGCGAAGGGGCATTTTGAATCGCATGTGGGGCATTTTTCTTACTACTTTACTTTACTTTACACCTGTTCATCGATCAGTTTATGATAAATACAACTACCCCACATGAAGGAAAGATGTTTTGACTTGGTGGCAATTTTCCCTCATCATAATGGGCGTCGATTTTATTGTGAGATTGGAATTTAGTCACGTGAAGAGGCATTTTGAATCGCATGTGGGCATTTTTCTTACTAAGTTTACTTTGCACCCTGTCACAAGCCCAGTGCAATAGGAAAGGACAAAAATACTCTAGAGAAAAAATAATAATTGCCTAAGTATAGTTCACACAACAAATTACTAAAGTAGAAAATGGATTGGGATTACAAAAGCAAAAGAAAATATCTTTAATAAGATTTAAGTTTAACTTTCACATCATCTCTGTGTAATGAAATACATGGTTTTCAATAACTAAAATGGTGAACAATATCATTTAAAAATTAAAAAAAGTCCTTAGCTGATATCATATCGTTGGGGCCCATTCGAGATATCGACGAGTGTCGCTCAGTGATGTATCCAAGTTTGAGTATACTCCCGGCAACACCGATGACTCTGTCAGTGACGTCACTATGGAGACGATTCACTCGCCGAAGCTCCTGTCCCGTACGTCGTTCTGTTCATGCAAGAACCCTCAGCTCTACAAATACGGCTCGTTTCTTCTAACACGAAGTTCGAAACTAAAAACCATACAACAAACAATAAACATGGAATCTCACCTCTAATATATTGATCCAATTAAGCAATAAGCTTATGAATTGTTTTGCAGGAATATACACCTAATTAAGTAATATCGACAAGTGACCACGTTTAATGGGATAAATTCATGCAAAGTGCTTTGTAAGAAATTGACAGTGATTATGTAATATTTCAATATTGTACGTCATTACAAATTGACCGTACCCATCCGTAGTCAATAGAAACGTCACAATTGTAAAACATGCAACAGGTTTGTTTTCGTAAAATAAACCTATAAAAAGGTAGTAATTTCATGAAAACAATATCAAGTAAGCTTTCAAAATACCTATAATTTGATTCTTCATTCAAAATACTTCAAGTAAACTTTCTTCATCATTTTATAGATTCATAAATACCCAGTAGGAAGTGATTTCAACTTACCACATATGTGGGTTAAGAAAACACAAAAGAAATAAAAACTCCTTTTCTGACATAGCAGCATAAACAGGACTATATGTCGATGTAGCAGAACAAACAATTTCCATTTAAGTCTGCTAAAATGGAAAAATAAGATGAAATTGGTCTTGCCTTTAAGGCGAAAACAAAACGGGATAAAACAAAGTCAACATAACGTAATGCCCAAATAAGTATACTACGGAAGCTTATAAGTGCCAACCAGATGACGAGATAAGAAGACGAGAAAATAGGTTAAATGACGAGAAGACGAGATAAGAAGACAAGAAGACGAGATAAATGACAATAAGACGAGTTGTTGGAACTCGGCAAGTCGACTTATTCTGGACAAGAAGTCGAGAAGACAAGTTGTTGGAACTCGGCAAGTCGACTTATTTTGGGCAAGAAGACGAGATGATAAGTTATTTGAACTCGGCAAGTGGACTTGTTTATAGGACAAGAAGATAAGATGAAGAGTTGTTTGAACTCGGCAAGTTGACTTGTTTAAAACTAGAAGACGACATGACAAGCTAATGCAACTTGGCAAGTCGTCATCTCGTCTTCTTATCCCAAACAAGACGACTTGCCAAGTTGCATTAACTCGTTATCTCACCTTCTTGTCCTAAACTCATCTTATATCAGTCGACTTGCCGAATTCCAACAACTGGTCTTCTTGTCTTCTTGTCCATAATAAGTCGACTTGCCGAGTTTCAACAACTCGTCATCTGTCTTCTCATCTTATACCAGTCGACTTGCCGAGTTCCAATAACTCGGCTTCTCGTCATTTTAACTTGTCTTCTCGTCTTCTTATCTCGTCATCTGGTTGGCACTTATAAGCTTCCGTAGTATACAGTACACGAACGCAGTCAGATCACTGATCTCTATGTAAAAATCTGGATAGAGCATTGGCTTGTTGAGGTGAAGCCGCTAGGCCGCCATGCTACCACTCCCATTTCTATAGCTGGAGATTGGAAAGGCCAATCACGTCGAAGCTGGTTCAATGGCTGTGCAGTGATGCGCAGCGTGCGCATTGTATTGGGAGTGGTTTAAATGGCCGCACTGTGGCTTCAGATGTTTGCACAGTGCGTATGGACCAATGCTCTATCCAGATTTTTACATAGAGATCAGTGAGTCAGATGTATCAGGGCGTACTGTAGTTCATTTCCCTAACAAAAAGATGAGACCAAATATTTTGCATACGAAACATTAACGAAAGTGTTCGCCTAGACTTTAATCTCCAGACTCTATAAAAACTCTAATATAAGTAAGGTCATCAATCCAACCGTGACACACCTGTTCATCGATCATTTATGATAAATACAACTACTCCACAATATCAGTTTCAAGTAGTTTTTGCGTGTGGCAAGGAGAAGGTGTGGTTCAGATAAACAATTCTGAAATGTATATGCTCATAACAAAAACTGCATTGATAAAGATTTTACCGAGTAAGTCACCAAACTAACAGTTAATTAGAGCAAGGAGGTATTAGGCAAGTCTCGAACCTCATTGATCAAAGAAATATATAAAAGCAGCATTCTTCCGGTGCATGTATATCAAGCCGATTCTTAAAAGAATTCACTGAAGGTGATGCTGAAACCACCCCTCTGCCAAATTGTTCCAGGTATATTTTACTTGATTTGATCTGATTTCACTCATTACTGATAATTATTTTCGAACCTTTTTCCCGATATTTTATGAAACGTGTCTACTCAAATAAGTGTGTGTGTGTGGGGGGGGGGGGGGCTGCAGCCCCAGCCCCCTGAGTCCCCCCGATACAGCGGCCCATGCCGCTTTTTGTTTTGTTTTGTTTTTTCAGTCAAAAAATGTTTTGTATATTTGGATTTAGGTGTGGGCAAATGCAGCAACTAAAGTGGCGTAGCGTGAATCCAGCCATTGAGGGACACTGGTATCATGGGGGGGGGGGGGGGCACTGGTCTTACTTTGAAAATGAAATGCGATCTTAACAGACAGGAGCGTCTCTATAGAATATTTTGAATGGGGGGTGTTACATCCAAATTTGCCGTCCAAAATTTAGAGTGTGTCACCCAAATTTGCCGACAAAAGTACTGCACCCCAATCCCCTCACAAATAATAATAAAAGAAAATGGTAGACGTAGGGATCTTGATCACACAGGCCCATTTGCACAAAGGGGCTGATGCCTTTTGCCGAATATCAACTTTTCAAATTTAAATTTTTCGTAGTGAAAATGTACAGAAGTGACATACAGCAGTTACAAAGCGGGAACCTCGCTGCCCAAATATGTGGATATTCTGGCAAGTCGCTGCCCGAATATGAAGTGGTAGTTTCCTTTCCCGAATATCGGAATTTGCCGAAGGGACGCCTTTTGCCCGAATATTAACGTTCCTGTTTTTGAGAGCGAGCGAACAGCCGAGCACAAAAAAAAAAATGGTCAGTTTTTCCTTCTTTTCTTTCTGTTATTGTTTTCCTTTCCTTTTCTTTTTTTTTTCTTCTTTTCCTTCTCCTTTCTCTTTAACATTTTCTCTTTCATCTTTTCTCTCCCTTTCCCTCTCCATTTTTTTGCCGACAGAGGTGGTGCATTTGCCGACAGCAGTTTTGGTGGTGGGTGAGGGAGGGTGTCTTATCTTAGTCTTTTTCTTTCTCTATCTTTCTTTCATCTTCATTCGATGGGGGGGGGGGGGGGGGGGGGGGCACGTGCCTATGTATCTACGTCATCCATTACCTTCCTTTTGTTCAAATTACAGCCTTAGCCACGCCCACGTCTGCCGCGCCCACCTTTACCATTGGTAACCGTTGCAGTCTAATGATATAGGCCACTCCCCCTCTCTCTCTTTCCCTTCTCCATCTGTCCTCTAAGATGAAATTCAAATATTGATTACATTCCTTTATTTCTATCAATTTTTATACTGTGTATCTATGATGTTTTGTTGTTGTTATTTTATCAGTGTGAAATGGACTATTATGAAAAACAACATTCTCGCTAATCAGGTTTTTGGAAAATCAATCAACCAATCAAATCAATCATTCAATCAGTCAACCAATAAGTAAAGAATAAATCGATAAACAAAAAAATAACTAAATGCAGAGATAAATAGATAAATGAATAAAATAAATGAATGAAAAAATGAATAAATAAATAAGGAATAAATAAATAAATGTTGCAGTGGTGTATGTGGACCAAGATGTCAGGGGAAGGGGGGGGGGGGGCAAAGGACCCGAGCCAATGTTAATTGAACCATGGATTTCAGCTAGAAAAAGCCCCATGGGCGGGAGCTGTCGGTTTCTTCTTGATTTGAAAATTTTATCATCTGTTAATTGGTTCAGTATTACTATTAATATGTCTTGAATGGAATTTGGGGGACGGGGGGGGGGGGGCTGAACCTTGCCCTTCCAATACACTAGTGAATGTTCAAATGAAAATCTGAAGTGGGCAGCGGACAAGGGGCATGTGGGTGCAAGGTAGCCCAAGAGATATAGATAGATAGATAGAGAGAGAGAGAGAGAGAGAGGGTGGTACGGTCCTTCACATATATGTTTCTTCAGCATTAAAAAATATAAATAATTCAGGCACAAAATCCAAGGAAAATTTACATGAAAAGGAGTTACAGATCTCGGTAAACTTTTTCTTCTTTTCTAAGCAGGAAACATCAACACTTGATCGTTTTGCTCCCAAGTTTTCAGTGTTGATAACCCGGGCAGCAGCCTTTGGACGATTCCATTTTTACCGGTACCACCGTAACGTCTTTTACTATTAACATTGCATACTGCGTAATTTATGATGTGTATGAGCACGATTTGTTTTAAATTACAAAGTCCTGTATTATCAACAAATAGCGTAGCGTGAGGCATTGAAGGGCACTTTTGTCATGGTGGATGCATGGGAAAGGAGGGAGTGGGGGCGTTGGTCTTACCAAAGAGTTTAAATACGAAGAGTGCTCAGTCCCGAAATAAAGCACGCGTATATTATATTGTGGTATGTCGATCGGCCCAGAGGGAAAGGTTATGGTCTTTATCAAGATGTTCGTATTTTTTATTTTCTTTATTTTTTCATTTTTTCTGTGCATCACTGTACAAAGCTGTAAAGGGCATAATTGTCCCTTCAACCAAACACAAACTTATGTCCCCAAACAGATAAGAATAAGGAGAGGGAGCTAAGAGAAATGTTTGTATTTTTGTTAAAGTTATCTGCTGTGAAATTTCTATTAATAATTATGTGATGGGGGTGGGGGAGGCGTGGTCCAAACATGTTCCCTGATGTTAAGCTCTATTATGAGCAAACACTGAGATATCTCACGGGAATGTCGAGAAAAGCAAATAATAATAATAATAATAAAATGCTATCTTTATTTTTGTAAATCAGAATATTTCATTTGATACCATGATTATTGCAAATTAAAGGGATTGTAGACCTATAATGTAAAACTATTGGCCTTATTCCGTTAAAAGTCAAAACAGAAAAGGCTTTATCAAAATGAGATTGCGTGCGAGGAATTCCTTATATAAATATACTGATTAATTAAAAGTGGCGTATCCAAGATTTTTGTATTTTATTGGTGGTGTATCCATGAATGCACGTGCCTCTACTACGTGCCAGCCAAAACCGAATATGACATTTCTTAGTTACACATCGAATGAAAGGAAATGTGTACCCCCCCCCCCCCCCACACACACACCCCCGGCACAGAAGGAACATGAAATGTGTGACAACTTTTTTCCTCTTGCTTGTCCGAAAACTCAGAATAGAAGGCATCTGATGATTTTTTTTTGTTCGTCAGGCGTGATCCCCCTCCCTTCCCCCTGCTTTCCTGGATACGCCATCAATAATAACTGACAGTGAGTTCTTTGTAATATTCTGCTGTAGCAGTTTGAGACGGCATGCGAAGAAAACAGCGTAGGGGCTTGCTCCGAAGCCCTAACATAAGCAGCGCAATAGGGACTAATGGCTACCAATAATGATGAAAAGGGGAAAACGGCCTCCGTCCTTTGAATTGAATTAACTAGTAACCAACAATAGCAGCTGATGATATAATTAAATTATTACAAGTCCTATTCTGTCTTTCCCGCCCCAGCTCTCTTTGTCTCTCTCTCTCTCTCTCTCTCTCTCCCTTCCCTCCCCCTCTTGCAGGCTTTCATTTCCTCATATACTCTCTTATTCTCTAAATACAACCGATCTGTAAAAATGACACCAATAGAAATGAGGACAAAATAATGATCTATTAATTTTTTTCTTTTAATGAGATCGACCACCAACACTGTGCATCCCATTCTTCACATCCATGACAGAATATTAGGGGCGGATCCGGAGGGGGGGGGGGGGACGAATCGGCCGCGGCCTCCTTTTTGAAACCCAACTGGTATACATTAAGTACCGTACACAATAAAAAAAGAATAATTGCCTCCTTAATTGTGTACTTTTTCATCTTTGTGCCCCCTCTTTTTCAGAATCCTGGTTCCGCCCCTGGAATATGAATTACAATCTCTTAATTTAACTGCAAACTACAGGCATACGTGGGCGCTTGCCTAAAATGTACATAAACCGGATCAGGCACCATTAGTTTGGGAGCCCATGAGGCTAACAATGTCGGTCTACTACGCTCTGAGAAAACTTGTAAAAAGGCCCATTGTGCCCCATTTTGTTTATTGTGCCCCCCCCCCTTTTAGAAGTGATAACTTTTCATTTATTGTTTGCTTGTCAGAGAATTATTATTTTTTGTTTGCTTTAAGTGTGCTTGTCAGAGAATTATGGAGGAATGGATCCCATAAATTCTGACCCCACCCCCCCCCCCCCCCCCCCCATTCAGGAGGGCTGGCGAGAAGTAAACAAATACGAATCTCCCTCCAAGCAGTTCCCCCGAAGTTGGCAGCCCTGCATTTGTGTGCTCCCGTTACTACATCCTGTATTCGCCCCTGTTATGGACTGTCAGTGTCAGACTCAGGGTTCAGAACCCCCTCACACTACATTGTCAGTCTCGTTGGCTGAAGCCAAACTAAACGGCGATCAGAAAGCAAAAAAATGACGAGCCAAGTTTGAGTCAAGAAGACAGAGTTCCAACGGCAACGCCACCACCTCGATCGGGATCGCAGAGGGGTAGACCCTAGCCTATGGCTAGACACCTTGTCGGTCACTATTCAGCTCAGCTATTCTGCTTGATCTAACATCAGTCATTTGGCTAGGCGTAATTCGGTGAGAGAACATTGATTATATATGAATGTATAAATGTTACACATTGAAATTTGCCTCTAAAACTTTAGAAATATAACTCTCTCGTTCACTGTCTCTCTTCCTTCCCTGCCCTTTCACTTCTTTTATGTTCTGCCTATCCGTTTTTTTGTATTCGTATGTTCCCTTTTATAGATACACTATTTCTGCAACTATGAGTAATATAGGAGGCTGCAATCTACAAGGCCAGTGTTTTAGCAGTCCCCTCCACGACCAACCTAGTTTATGTTTTATGCCTATTGTACGCTGAAAACCAATTACATGTAATATTGCTTAGTTTCATTGTTTGCCATGTACATTGCAAACCCATGTACATGTATTTTATTTTGTTGGAAGTGGAAATAAACAAAATGAAAATGAAATGAAACATATAACAGTGAACTGGAATCCTTCAGGCGGACGTACGTCGCCTGCTAGCGCACGATCTCATTGGATGTGGATCTCACGTGATCGATATTACACGCTAATGTTTGATTTTTTATGGAATGGGAAAGACAAAATCAAAAGAAATGTTATGTTCATGGATTACGAAAGAGGGGGGCTTAAAATGATTGATTTTCATTTATTTGTATACGCACAAAGGATTATGTGGATAAAAAGACTACTATTAGGGGATTCAAGAGTAGGTTGGAAACGCTTTTTTATATATGGGACCCGTGAGGTAGGAGGCCTATTGATACTATTCACTAACACTTCATTAAACATCTGTAAAATATCTTTGCCAAAGTTTTATATAGATATGTTACACATATGGGCTGCTTCAAAAGAAGTATTACTGAGGAAAGAAATGTCTAAAAGAAATGAGATTATTTTTAACAACAAATTTATACGATTAGATGGACAGATGCTATTTGATGAAAACCTTTTTTTAAAACATATCTACAAATTACATCATATAGTCGATATGGAAGGTAATATCAAACCAACGAGGGATTTCCTGAGAATTGGATTAAAAGAGGAGGAAATAACTAAAATTTATAAGATGTTTGAGAATATTCCAGGGACTTGGAGACACCTTTTGAAGAAACCAGATACATGTGAAGACACTGGCTTAAAATTAGAATTTATATTTAATGGAAAAACTAACACTTTGGCTAATGTTACATCGAAGAAAATATATAATGCTCTGTTAAGCATTAAATTTGAAAAATCAGTTGCGGTTAAAAATATAGAGAAAATATACAATTATTCAGAAAAAGATATTCATGTTATACTTTTAAGACCCAGAAAAAGCACTCTAAATAGTAAGCTAAGGGAATTTCAGTTTAAAATGTTATATCAACTAATATATACAAAGAAACATTTATATTCATTCAAAATTTCCTTAAGCAGAGATTGTTCATTCTGTGGAAAAAATGAAGAAACCTATGAGCACTTGTTTTTTACTTGTGAAAAGACAAGAGGTCTATGGAGAGATTGTGGCGACTTGTGCAATATATATCAAATTAAAAATGTTAGTTGGGTGGATGTCCTCTTTGGCGTGAAGCATATTATTGTAGGGAAGGAACAGATAATCAATCACATCATTCTTTTAATTAAACATTTAATCTTCGTCTACAGCAGAACTAAAACTAAACCACCAACTCCTAATGAAATCAAGCAAAAATTGTTGGAAAATGAGAAAATATTAGCCGTAGCGCGAGGTAAACTATCAAAACATTTGATGAAGTGGGAATACTTTCTTTCATGTGTGTAGAGACGATGAAGCGAATGGGATCACGTTTGTTTTTTTGTTTTTGTTTTTGTTTTTTTTTGCTTGCTCTGTTTCTGTTTCTGTTTGGGGGAACGGCGGCGATGCTCCAGATGTACTGTGAATGGGGAATGTATGTGTTGTGAGCGTGGGTGTGTGAGGATTAGTGTGTGTGTGTGTGTGTGGGTGTGTGAGAGAGAGTGTTTTTCGTTTTTTTTTGTTTTTTTTTGTGTTTGTGTTTTTTTTGGTTTTTTTTTTTGGGGGGGGTACTATTTTTTTTCTCCCCTTCTCGTTATTTCTTTTTTTGTTTGTTTATAGTTTTGATAAAGAAATTTTTATTCGTAGGGAAGGGGAGGAAGGGTACATAGCACCTGATATATTTTGTTTTCTCTCTATTGCTTTAAGATATTACAATATTTCTTTTTCGTACGATGCAAGGTATATTTTTCATCAATATCATTTTTTCAGGTTTCTTTCGATGATTGAGGTACAATATTATTGTATAGCTGTATTGAGTTAGAAGATTATGTAAACATTGTTTCTTGTGATTTGTAATATATATTGTGCTTTGTATTATGTGAATTTGATTTGTATCGTGTAACATTTTATTTGTATCATGTAAATTTGATTGGAGAGAAAACAATAAAACATCTTTAAAAAAAAAAAAATATCTACCCCCTACTTCTAAAGAAAACCCCCTACTTCTAATGAGATAAAGACAAAAATTCAAGAGGACAAAAAAAAGAAAGAAAATTAGCGGAACAGAGAGGATTATTACCAAGTCATTTCAGAAAATGGGATAAGTTTATTTACTATAGTAAATCCCTATAGGGATTCTGAGGCAGACGCAATTTCAATGAATAGAGTAAGCCTGGATTATTGTTGAAATTATCTTTATAGGGTTAATTTCTGAGTATGGATCAAAGCTCAATCGGGCATAGGAAGGCGGAGGAAGGTGGGGGAGGGAGGGGAGGTTGAACGCTGAGGGACGAGATGTCGTTCGGGAAAGGGAGAAAGGGAGAGAGGAAGAGGGAGGTGGGGGCATGGCAGTTTAGGTATGGAAGTACAGGGATTTTCCTTAAAGGAGAATTAACCCCTGAGTACAAATTTACTTATATTGAAAGGTGTAATATATTCCTACTTATTGGCCTAAATCATTTTCTAATAAGATATTAGAAAAGGGTATAAATAAAGATATTCCAACACCCGGTATCGTCTCCTACTCATTTACATGGGGGCTGCCATTTTCTTGCTGATTTGGATTTGTACATGAACCATTGAGAAATGTTCCGGTCAGGAAGATATTTTGAATCCAAGACCTAAATTGATTTTCTTCATTACCTAAAATCCCATATGTGACGAAAAATATAAAGTGGGTGTTTACATGATTTATAAAAATTAAATCTTTATAATGATACTTTTAAATTGTCTGGTTTTGCTTAACAAAAATCTGTTTTCTTGGGTTTGCCAAACAGAGCAGAACATAATATATGCAGCATGCATTCTGACTTTTCAAGTCCCATTATCCGAAAGCAGGTGAATGCATAGTTTGCCGCTATAGATGCTCAGGGAAGAAGCATCCATAAAATTTGAATTAATTTGCTCCGTCCATTGCGTCACAGTATGTAGAAAATAGATTTATATTAAGCGAATATCGATTTTCAACAGAAATATATAAGGAAATCTTCAGTTTAAAAATAAATTGACATATCTATTCTATATTTTTAATCTCAAATGGGTTTTTAATTTTGAAAAAGGCAATTGGGCATTTGGATTAAGAAAATCTTCTTGTACACATAAAAAAATGGCAGCCCCCATGTATTGCTAGCAGACGATACATATTGCTAGCAGATGATAAATTTTGCTCAGAAAATCTTGATTCGTATCGATCTCGTATATTTTGACGCGAAGCCATATAGTCTAACAAGTAGGAATAAATAACACCTTTGAACACTATCGTCTTTATTGTTTGAGGTTAATTCTCCTTTAAGTTATAGGGTTTTTGTTTTGTTTTTTCTTCTCTTTTTCCATTAACTGAATCAGGGTTATTATATTTTTTCGGTTGTGTATACGTTATTGAATTTGTAGGTATTTTACAATTTGTATTATGTGATGTAATATAATTTATATGTTTATATTGCGAATTTTTTTTTTTTTTTTTTTTTTTGGGGGGGGGGGGGAGGGGAGTCAAAAGCATGATAAATCTTTTCACGTGTACCTATGGCGAACGTATCCCCCCCCCCCCCCCCGAGTCTTTTTAACACAGCAATTTACGCCTGCCAAATGTACTACGGAAGTAGGTGAGAGAAATCTGTCTTGATACTATTAAAAGTCTTTGGTCTAATTACTGGGTGGACGGAATTGTTTTGGTATAATTTGGAGTGGTTATTACGTGTATCTTCTTTTCATGTTCTTCCCCTCGCTTTTTTTTTCTTTACCCCCCCCCCCCCCCCCCCCCCCCCCCCCCCCCCCCCTCTCCATTTTCTTCCCCGGTTTCTTGCGCACCATTCGATTGGGGAATCGAGAGGCAAGTTCCCCGTTATTATAACCCCACCCCCAGTGTAGAAATCGAGTTTTACATGTACATGTACTCGCGGTCATAGACATCCCATTGATACGCGTGTATTAAAATTAACATGCGTTTCAATGGGATGTCGGCGAACTTGTAGTTTATGACGATTTGATGAAACGATGCCCAGGTAGGTGTGTTTAGAAATTAGAGATCATTTTCGTGGAGTCATTCATTCGACTGTATATAGGCCTACTTACCGTACAGTTCTCACGGAGCTCTGTCTTTTTATCATTCAACCAAGGAGTTGATTCAACCAGGGAAACACTAGAACTGTAGTTTTGTATTGTGGACATGAGATGCTGACAGGGATGATCATACAATTCCATTCTAAACTGAGTTGTCACCACTGAACGTATTGAGGGATATTAACTGAACTGTGATTACTCCTTGACCTTGGATCTAGACAGTAATCAGTATAGGCCTACTGTACGTGTACTGGTTTTCACATCAACGTACGGTACCCTATATTACGTTGCACGTCCAACGACCGATTTGTATTAATTGTAAGTATGAAAGGAATCACTGACCTGTGTATATTACTTGTCCTAATATTATAGGCTTGCGCTTTCTTGTTGTTGGCTCGAGAAGTTGATGTGAGCTATTCACGTACCATGTTACCGTCCGCTCCTGACCGATATTCCCAGGTTCCCAACTTCCCATGTCCTGAAATTAATCAGACAGAACATGAAAAGAATAACTCTTTCTCTGTGACCGGGTATAACTACCAAAACGCCAAGTTTTAATTACTCTATGGTTGAAACTCCCCTTGACGTATGCATCTCGTCCCAAGGATCACGTTCACATCATGTCACATGAAAACGTAATCGTCTGGTTGTTCCATTATCTACAGCTCGTACAGATCTTAACTTAGGGATTTTTACTTTCTTCCCTGGAGTTATTTCACCGTGCTCCTAGTGAATTGATTATGCCTATGTTACTCTGTGCATAATAGGCCTATATCATTTGAATATTTTGTAATATGTGAAAATATTGATCGTTTTCACGAGTATGCCATTTCTTTGAAATGATGTACCGATGATGGAACACGGCGTAAATATGCAAGAATCTCTTTTCGGGGGGGGGGGGGGAGATTAAGTTACATTCATGGAGAACAAAGCCACTACCCCCACCCCCCCCCCCCCCCTAATGAAAGGAAGGAATGCACGGTTCTACGCCAATATAATGGAACCTAGAAAATGGCTTCTATAAATCACATATTTAGAACTGTCTAAAAATAAAAATTAGCAAGTCATGATTGAATAGGGCCAGGATGTGATGGAACCTAGAAAATACCTTAGTATAAATTAAATATTTAGAACTGTCTGAAATTAAAAATTAGCAAGTCATGATTGAACAGGGCCAGTGGCGCGGGCGACACGAACATTCAGAAGATAAACGTTTGTGTCCATCCGTGGGCCGACCAGCCTTGTCAAGTCAATTTCGCTATTTAAATGTCCATCCTATATTGAACAAAGAGAAAATATTCATACCATATAGTACCGTCATTCAAAGATATCTTCGAAAGTGGCTTACATTGTATTTTCACAATTTACACGAAATCTATTTTGACTGTGCATTTGCACCTTTCTTGATTATATTGCTGTACTTTCCCGTTGATTTAGATTAATCCGGGCATGATGGCTCAGTAACTGTAGAGTACCTTTATAGAGTAGCGACAGTACATAGACGTCTGACTTTTCGGGGAAACAAAATGGCGTTTAAATTCTTTCTATTGAGAACACACCCAGTCGGTGAAAATAACTGAATGGTAAGCTTGTATTTAAGTACATATTGACATTAACAAATATATTTTACCAGACTATCTATTGTTACAATAGGCCTAGACTACTCATGCATGCTAATGGCAATGCAAAACATCAAATACATAGTACAGTACATATGCAAATATTTCTCAATGAAGCCGTCTGTTTGGACGCTTTTTGAACCAATTCGTGGTCAACTGTTTAACCTGATGGTTATTTAATGTAAGAAACGTAGCCTATATACTTTCCACATAATATGAGATCGGTCATCAACAGCATTCGATTTTGCCTAGTCATGCTATAAATAAATTATTATGCGTGTTGAGAGATAAGAGACGATGGGTTTATGAACGATTTGATACCCATTATCACTTGAGCTAATATAGATAATTAATACGAGTGGCGGGTCCAGAGGGAAAGGGATACTCAACCGCAGATTGTGGACGTTTTTATGCCGCGAGAGGGCACCGTGATCGTTACCTGATCAGAGCCCTCCATATGGAGGGCTCTGTACCTGATCATGCTGTTGCCCAGCGCGGGGTGCAAACTTCGGACAGAACATGGTCGCCTCACAACATGCACGCTCCGCCTGAGCTCGATCGAGTTCTCGCGCGAGATTCGGTCTGCTTCCGTGCAGTCCGAAATGTAATCCCAGCAGTCCTACGAACGCGTTCGACGCACAAACTGTGTACGGGTGAATGGGGCTTACGCAATCATGACTTTCCCACGGCCGCCTAGTGGCGTATCCTTTTAATAGCTTGAGTCAGGTTCTGTGACACATATGCTCCAGCTACCGAATTTTAACACTAACCGAATTCCTGATTTAAAAAAAACAGCAAAAAACAAAGCAAAATTATAATCCCTTACTAAGCCATACTGCAACCCTCACACTAACCTGTACCTTTGACGAAATGAAACCAGGAACAAATTTCTGGTATTCAATTAACAGCTGTTGTGGAATGACAGGTTCGATAAAAAATGTCATTGTTAAATTGTATATACAATCATGTACATCGAAATGCAGAGATATGCAAACGAAAGGGAGGACTCTGCTGCGTGGAGACCGCAAGATTTGCGGTGCCCACATACTAATTTTTAATTATAATCCGCAGCTCTCGTTTTGATTCGATTCGATTTGATCAGATTCATTGAGCTGAAGATGCCGCTTAGCTATAAGAGGGGATATTATACAATACAATACAATACAATAAGCATTTAGTACGCCCTTCCCATAAGGCTCGGAGCGTTTACAAAATATTGTAGTTGGCTAGGGGTCAGTAATTTTTATTTTTATCAAATGAGAAATGAATTTCTTCACTGAAGTCGATGTAAATAACTGAATGGTAGCTAGTATTTACATACTGACAAATACAAATATATTTTTACCAGACTATTGTTACAATAGGCCTAGACCAGGGGCGTATCCAGGATTTCCAAATGGGGGGGGGGGGGGGCGCCAGGCATTATTGATCGCCGTCCTGGGGGAGGGGTCTAAGGGGAGGGGTGCCCCTTCTGAAGAAGGGCTGAGATTCAAAATAATCCTATATGTGACCTATTTTGAAGCCTATTTAATGAACTTTTTTTTTTTGCTAGTTTTCTTTTTACGACGGCCAATAGGGGGGGGGGGGCGCCTGTTGCGCCACCCCCTGGATACGCCACTGTAGACTACTCATGTATGCTAATGCAGAACATATACAAATAAATAAAAATATCTACAGTATAATTATGCAAATATTTCTCAATGAATTAAGTCGTCTGTTTGCACGCTCTTAAAATTCAAGGTCAACGGTTATTTAACCTGATGATTATTTGATGTATGCAACGTAATAACCTACTCTCCACATACATGAGATCGGTCATCAACAGCATTCGTTTTCCCTAGTCATGCTATAAATAAATTCTTATGCGTGTTGAGAGATTAGAGACGATGATTTTATGAACAATTTGATACCCCATTATCACTTCAGCTGATATACGAGTGGCGGGTCCAGATGGGTCATTATTAAAGGGATACTCAACCGCAGATTTTGGACGTGTTTATGAGCGAGAGAGAGCATCGTGATTGTTACCTGATCATGCCGTTGCCCCGCGGGGCGCAAACTTCGGACAGACTGGTCACCGTCCAACATGCATGCTTCGCTTGAGCTCTCGTGCGAGATTAACTGGTCAGCTTCGTGCAGTCCGAAATGTAATCCCAGCAGTCCGACGGACGCGTTCGACGCACAAACTTGTACGAGTGAATGAGGCTTACGCAATCCTGACTTTCCCCACGGCCGCCTGGTGACGTATCCCTTTCTGTGACACTAGTGTCCCTGTATTAGAGAGTTACGACAACTGGGGATTTGAACGCCATTTTGTTTCCACTATTACGTAACATTCATGTCATGTATGCCTGTTCCTTGATTTTCTTGGGATATACTGCTCATTCCATGACTGTAAAATCATAACAGCATGGGCGTCGCTAGAACATTTTGAATTGGTGGGGGGGGGGGGGGGGTGACACCCAATTTTGCCGACAAAAATGCTGCACCTTAATCTTCCCCCCTCCACAAATAATAAAATAAATTCGCAGATGTAGAGATCTTGATCATACGGCCCGGTTTTCGCAAGGAGGGGGCTGACGCCTTTCGCCCGAATATCAACTTTAGATGTCTATATTGTTGCGAGAAAGCGAAGCGAGCGAGCAAATTTTAAAAAACTTTTCGTAGTGAAAATGTACAGAATTTACATACAGAAGTTACATTATCTGGGAACCTCTCTGCCCAAATATGTGGATATAAGAAGTGGTTGTTGCCCCGAATATCGGAACTGTGAAAATCCTGGGGGGGGGGGGGGCGGCGGCTGCATCCCATTGCCGAAGGGGACACCTTTTGTCCAAATATCAACTATTCAGTTTCTAAATGTTTGCGAGCGAGCAAAATTTTTCTTAGTGAAAATGTATAGACGTTACATACAAAAGTTACATGATTATAGGAACCTCGCTGCCCAAATATGTTGATATTCTGACACCTCGCTGCCAGAATATGAAGTGGTTGTTGCCCGAATATCGGAACTATATGAACATCCTCGGGGGCGGGGCTGCATCCCATTGCCCTTTTCCCGAATATCAACTATTCAATGTCTAAATTTTGTTTTTTCTTAATTTTTCGTTTTGAAAATTTACATACAAAAGTTACATAATATTATATTATATTTGGGAAACCTTGTTTCCCAAATATTGGATATTCCTGCACCTCTCTGCCCGAATATGAATATCGGAATTTTGAAAATCCTCAGGGCTAAAGGAGGAAGCCTTTTGCCCGAATATCAAATTTTTCAACATTTTGCTTGAATATTAAGCGAGCAATTTTTTTTTTTTTTAAACTTTTCGTTGTGAAAATGTACCGAAGTCACATTCACTGGTTACATAATATTATCCGGGAACCTTGCTTCCCAAATATTTGGATATTCTAGCACCTTGCTGCCCGAATATGAATATCGGAACTTTGAAAATCCACGGGGGGAAGTGGGGGGGGGGGGGGGCTGCAGGCCATGTCTTAAGGGTGACGACTTTTGCCCGAATATTAATATTTCAATGTTCTTGCGAGCGAGCTAAGCGAGCGAGCAAAGAAATGGCCAGTTTTCCTTTTTTTTTCTTCCCTTCCCTTTTCTTTTCCTTCTTTTCCTTCTGTTTTTGTTTTGTTTTCCATTTTGTTTTTCCTTTTCTTTCTTCTTCTCCTTTCTCCTTTTTCTTCTTTCTCTTCTCTCCTTTTCCTTTTTCTTTCCTCCTCCCTTTCCCTTTTCCCCCTCCCCTTTTGTTCTTTTGTTCCCGACAAAAGTGGCGCATTTGCTGACAACAATTTTGAATGACTCCCCTCCCTTACAGATATGGCATCATTTTAAAGTGGAATAAACACACTTTATAATAATACTAAACATAGCGATTATTATGCCATGACAAGAGAGATATACTTAGTAATCGATCAAACGTGAGATTCCAAACTTTTCTTGAGAGGGTTTATTATATGCGACAATGGCATATTTTCATGAATAGCAAAATGAAAAAAAAAAAGAAGCATGATAATTACACACACATGTAATTGTCAGTATGATAATATTGTACCACGGTTGCTCTTTTGAGGAATATAATTATATTTTTTTAATAAAACACATGTAACGATAATTATATATAAAACTAGAAAGGCCGTCAAAGGCGGCAGACCCACGCCTTAACCCAATAGGTTTTGTTTTGTTGCGATTATTTTTGTAAGCAGTAGCCATTCAAAGGGGATAACAAGAGGCACATCTCCCCCCCCCCAATAAATTTTGCCATATCCAGGTCATAGCTTTGTGTGTCCCCACCCTTGAAAAAATTCTTCTGAAAAAGATATTTTATTATTGAAACATCCCTCCCCTAAAAGTAATTGATTAGACATGTCAGAGAGCGTGGCGTGGTGAGAAAAAAAATGTTAGCAATTTGTATTCAGTGTTCAGTCCAAGGCCGTACGCAGAAATTTTTTTCCTGGGGGGGCAAGATGATCGCTTTCAAAGGAACCCATAACTTGAAGTCTAAAACCCGATTAAAAAAAAGTATGATTTTGAAATTTCTGGGGGGGCAACTGCGGATTTGAAGTGAAATAGCAAATAATGGGTCTAAAAGTCTTCTAAAATTCACAAACCTGAAATAGATTTTTGGTGAGACGAAGTAATGAGTGTTTTGATTGACCAAAATATTTCTGCATCGGCAGGCGAAGTTTGGGGTCATCAAACTTTCTAGTTTCTATCCTGTCACTCTCTGAACTGAAGTTCCTATACTTTACTACAGGGTCAAAAGTTCAAGGTCACACAGAATTTGCAGGGGTCAACCAATCATCACCAAAATCTAATCGATTCTTTCCTGTCACTTTATGAACATTCCCTGAAAATTTGGTGCAAATCCGTTCACCCGTTCTCTTGTTATCTTGTAAACAAACAAACAAACAAACAAACAAACAAACAAAACAAACAAACAAACAAACAAACAAACAAACAAACAAACAAACAAACATACGGAGCCCTTTACATAACCCTGCCGATTTCATCGGCGTGGGTAAAAACATACGGAGCCCTTTACATAACCCTGCCGATTTCATCGGCGTGGGTAATTACTCCAAGTCATTTGAACAACCTTAACCTCTACAATGTGTAAATTTCGCATTGATTTGATACGAACATAAATGTCACTTTGTTTAGAGAAAAAAGCTATTATTAGGTATCGAACGCGCCCCTTTATTTAAGGCATAAACGTTTTACTCCCTTTCTTTTTTAAATCCCCGACTCGCCTCTGCTTTATAGATTCAGAAGGTGTTTGAGGTTTCTATTTACTTATCAAGCTTAATGGACGAAGGGAGGGAGTTATGTAGATGGGTGTCGATCCCGGGGGGATGGGGGTATATATATCAAAAGAAAAAATTGAGATGGGGGATGACCTGCATTATCACCCCCCCCCCCCCGGTATTTTTGGATGAAATAAATAAGAATTATGATACATTAACTTGAAACTAATAATTATCCAAACTCATTATGTTTGATGTTGAAATACCATCACATTCTTTAATGATTAGAAGTAAGGAAATAAGAAATGCGAATATATCGAAGAAACTTCTTTCGCGCGCATTGTTATTATCAACTGAGGGGTTCCGTCCGTTGGCGTAGATTCATGCATTCCTTCTTTTCATTAAAAAAAACATTTTGGAATGCTCTGAAATACAAGTTTTATAGACAGATTTTTAAAAAAGTCCCTGGTGTGGACCCCCCTCCCACACCCTCCCCCGCTCGGTTGCTCCGCTCAGTGACGTATCTAGGGGCAGGGGGCACGTGCCTCGGGTGGCGCTTGGAGGGGGCGCAAAAAACGCAAAGGACAAAGAAAAAAGGGGGAAATGAAGAAAAAACATAATCCCCCCACCCCCGAATCCGCAGCTAGGGTAAATGCACTAGAAATTTAGATTTGAAGGTTTGAAATACGAAAATTTTCCAAAGCTTGGTTGCTTGGCTCCCTCGCATAATTATTTTCTTTCAGGATCTCGTGATTTCGCGCCCCCAGTAGGCTTATATAGTTCTTAAATAACTCAAAGGGTTCAAAGTTTGAAAAAATAAAGATGTCATTGCTTTGCTCGCTCTAGGTCTATCATCTAAGTTTCATGACTCATGCTAAATAATGGATAAAACAGCATTTGCAATAGGTTCAACTTTTGAAAGAAATCTCAACTTTAGGTAGCCTTGCTGAATTTCTCCACTCTTTTCTCAATAGTTTTTCTCCCGATTGCAGAAGTGAGTAAATAGAAAACCGTTTATCAGCTAGTGTATGAAATTCGAGCTTCTCTATACCGCTCAATTGCGATGGCCGTTGCAAAAAATCCTGGGTAAAATGCATAAGAATTTACGTTTTGTAGGGTTAAATATTGAAAGATTTGCCGCTCAGTCGATTTGCTGCCTCGCTAACGTAAATAAGTTCGGGCACTCTGGGGGGGGGGGGGGGGGAGGGACTTCATGTTTTGCCCCGGGCGCCATAATCCCTAGATACGCCACTGGCTTCGCTTTGGTAGTTCCTAATCCAATCTGTTGTTATACGTGCTTTGTAAAATGAAGAATAACAAAAAGTACCCGTACTTAGTGAAATGTTTTAAATTTCTAAAACGATCTAACATCATGGGGTGACGATCGTTCTCTCAACACCCCTGTCCCCATCTTGCAAAATGTCCATCATAAAAAGTGAAAATTGTGTTCCTGCCACTCAACATAAACGTCGATAGCCCCCCCCCCCCCCCCACACACACACAGACACACACATACTTACACTTACACATTTACTTAAATTTAGGCTAAGTCGCTGTTAGACTTTGAGGTTTTTGTGATTTAATTTGATTACTAAATATCACTTTCTTATTGTAGGACTTTCTTCCGCGAGTTCCGATTTAACAAAGTTAGGCCTTAAAGGGAAATTAACCTCAGCGTATGAATTAGCTTATTTTGAATGGTGTAGTATATGCCTCTTATTTGATACATGCAATTTCATGTAAAAACACAGGATATAGATATAAATCACTATTTTCCAGCCAAGTTATCGTCTGCTAGCAATAATAAGGGGGCTGCCATTACTTTATGTGTACACGAACATATTTTTCATCCCAAGTAAAATTTCCTTCATCGTTAACTTGTAATTGATTTTTAGAGGACAAATATATATTAGATAAAGTCACATATTCTGAAATGTAAGTTTAGTTTTATATATTTTTTAAAAGGTCTTAATTTGTTCATAAAAAATATACTTCATAAAAAATATACGTCAAGGACGGAGAATTGACGTCAAGGACGGAGACAATCGTAACAATACCAAAACAAAGCGAGGAATCTGCTTTACAGGATGGCTATTAGAACTCATGGGTCGTCAATTATCTAGGCCCATGGCCAATAACAATCGTAATACAATCAGAACAAAGCGACGTATCTGTTGTAAAGGTAGGCTATTATCAATGCATATGGTACCTAATGATCCGTGTCATGCACAAAATGGCAGCCTCCATGGAAAGACGTAGCAGACAATAGGTGCATCTAGAATATCACGTGGGGTTAATTGTCCTTTAAATCTTGTTGTCTTGTTATTGTTGATTCTGCCAGTGCAATAACCCGAGGCGGTGGAGCTCTTTCGAGGTCCAAGAACATCAGATGGTCCTTTACATGATACAAATCCAAGAGCCAGGGGGCACAAGGGGGGGGGGGGGGGGGGGGCATGGTCCCTCTCGTAACGGGTCATCCATGGAAGCGGGTGTGTGTAACTACTGTATGTGATCCTGTATAATATGTGTGCCTCCCTCCCCACTTGTTACGCCAGTGAAGCTGATCATGTTATTTGTACAATGAAAGAGAGTAGTAAATCTAATTACACTTTTTCATTCCCGCTGATGCTGAGGTGGGGTGTTTTCTTTACAGGGGACAATCATGGACACGGACTGATATTTGTCTTTATTATTCGTTCAAAAGAAAGTTAGCCCATGATTTGTGCATGTCATATCTTTGTCCATAGATCACAATGTCATCATCGAAGGGTTTATTAGAGCGTCTAGCAGAGGGACCAGTGGTTGGGGATGGTAGTTTCGTTATCACTCTTGAGAGGAGGGGCTATGTCATGGCCGGCAATTGGACACCAGAAGCATGCATAGAATATCCTGATGCAGGTAAACGGTTTCTTCAGTTCTAAAGACTAGACGTATTACATCGATCAAGACATTGCACTTTTATCGTCGTTTGATCGATTCAAGCTTTGCCTAGCCTCGTGCAGCCGTTGATTTTGTAGTTGTCGATAATTACAGTTATTCCTTAGTATAACATTATGCAGGCAGGAGTCCATATGTCCAACCAAGTTTTTCATGAAATATACTCCAAACATTTAAAACGGGGTTTAAAGAGATCGTCAACCCTTTCCTTGGCATTTACTAACCCGACAGATTTTACTCACGGTCTCAAAGTATAGTTGTTGTATAGGGTCTTTGAAAGGCTTATTTAGCAATTCTGCATTAACGATAACGAAGTCGTAATGATTCGGCTCTTTTGCTATTAGTGTTATGTTCCCATGGATTGTTTTATAATCGTAGTAGAGTCGCGTGATACTTGATGTCATTATCAAAATATTTTTGCACATGGAACGTTCAAATAATAAGAATTTGGTAACGGTAGTGTACAGTGGCGGATCCAGGAGGTGGCCCTGGGGCACGCCCCTATTTTTTCAATAGCGCCGAAGGTGCTTCTTGGCTGCGTAATAATGAAATCGGCGCCATCTCCTATAAAGTCGGCGCAATCTCCAACAAAATGGGCGCAATCTCCAATAAAAATGGGCGCCATCTCACATAAAATGGGCACCATCTCGCATAAAATGGGCACCATCTCGCATAAAATGGGCACCGCTAGTGCCTATAAATTTTGCAAAAAGACATTCTTCCGAATTTCTAACACTGCAGCCTACGAGGTTATTGAACAGTGGTTATCTGCTCTTGTGAATACAATAATTGTTGCGCAAACATTTATTTTCATTAAAGAGATTAAAAAAGTTTCTCAAATGTGCGAACATTTTAAGCGGAATTGCCATATTATAAGCATGAATAGTACAGTCTATGTAATAGAGCACAAACATCAAATATATATATAGAAGGAGCCTATAGTGTTATGATGTTCATTCTTTTTCTTTAAATTCCAGTAAAGCAACTTCATCGTGATTTCCTTCGCGCTGGCTCTGACGTCATGCAGACCTTTACGTTCTATGCATCTGAGAACAGTATGAGTGAAAAGGCAGACTCATACCTGCATGATTGGGATGTGAGTTATAACGATGATTTACCTTCATTAATGCAACTTGTTATCATACGACAGTGTAAATAGATTTATCGTTCATCAAAATATATGACAGAAAAGAATGATGTTGGTAGATTTTTCACGAATGAAATGAATCTTTCAGTTCGAGTCAAAACTGATGATAACCTTTAAATATTGAGTAAAATTACTAAATCGTATTTACTATGCAATGGAGATACGGTCAATTTTCATGTTTGATTGTGTATATGAAGTAGAACCCTATGCACTATACAATCTACTATTGCTCTCCTCATGGCCTGAAGATGGAAATAATTTTTTTTCTTCAGTTTCAGAAAAGTTATTTGTTAATTTGTCGTTCTCCCCTCATGGTTCAGTGGAAGACACTTAACAATGCAGCTTGCGATCTTGCCCGAGAGATAGCTGACGAAGGTGGCGCCCTAGTGGCTGGTAGTCTGTCACCCATCCCTGCCTACATGGAAGGAAAAGACAAGGAGTTCATCCAAAATGAATTTAAACAACAGTGTGAGATATTTATCAAAAAGAAAGTGGACTTTCTTCTTGGGGAGGTAGGTTTCCTTTTCTTCTTTCTCTCGGCTTCTTTCGTGATTCCTGTTGTCAGTGGCGACGTTGGGGGGGGGGGGGGGGGGTAGGGTGACGGGTGAAAAAAATTGTAAACTACAAAATGAATAATATTCTAGACCTAGCAACATAAAAATATAATTCACAAAGGATGTCGCCTAAGAAAGCAATGTTTTTTATATAGAAAAACGCAACAATCACTGACAATCGAGAAGTTTTGTTCTGTCAGCTGATATTTCTGTTGACGTTTGTAGGAAATATTTTATTTGGGAATAAACGATCTACGTTAGGACGGGACTCGATTAAGAAAAGACTATGTATAATCTTGTAATAAATTTATTTCAATTTGTTGCAGTTCTTTGGTGAGATTGAAGAAGCTGAATGGGCGATTGAGGTAATGGCTAATACAGGGTTACCCGTAGCATGTACGATGAGGATCGGTGTGATCGGAGACTCAAACGGGGTGAAACCTGGCGAGGCCGCCGTCAGAATGGCCAAGGCAGGTTTGTATCAAAGAATGTTTTTGCTCCGACGATTGTGATATAAAAAAAAACAAAACTTAAAGACATTTAATGATATTGGGTGACGCATCGTGTTGAATCATGACACATTCGAGCTACACTAGAACCAAATGTCTTCACAGCATACTAAATAGGTAAAAAGGATATTTAGCGACAGAGAGAGAGAGAGAGAGGTGTTCAGGGGTGGGGTGAAACAACCGTCCCTATACCCCAATAAAATATATTCGGCTTAGCTTATGCATTTTGGAAGTTTCTGTAATTTGGTCCGACGCCACCCCTTCTTTCGAAGTTCTTAAGCGCTCCGCGCATGTATATGTACTATAATGTATATGTATAAATACTCCTTTAAAACAAATGATGTATAGGTGCCTACGTGGTTGGCATAAAATGTTGCTACGAGCCTGATGCATGTATATAGTACTGTGTAAAGTTATAATAATTATGTTGGGACATCCGGGCATGTCGTGATATTGTGAATGTATAAATACTTTTAAAAATCTGCAGGTGCCCACGTGGTTGGTGTAAACTGTTGCTACGATCCTGATACAGCTCTATTGACTATTAAGATGATGAAAGATGCTCTCAAAGAAGCAGGCTTGGATAACACTTATCTCATGATGCAACCTGTTGGTTATCATGCTCAAGAGATTGTCAATGATCCTAAAGGATACTTCGCACTCCCAGAATTTCCTTTTGGTAAGTTCTCAATGAAAAGACCATTATATATATTTTCTTAACTCTAAAAAGATCATCTTGAATTCAAGAGGAGAACCAGTAGGTTCAGCTCAACGTGTACCCGATTATTCTCAAAACTCTGGATGGGTGTCAAGTTGATTATCAAACGGGTATATCTACAGCTTTTTCATAAAAAGGGGAACGGTTGCTGTGAGCAACCCGAATTAAAAAAAAAAGAAGATGTCGTTTATGTACTAGAATGAACCCTAATCCCTTTGTCTAACAGAAAAGCACCACTTATATCCCATGATTATGATATTGATAAGAAACTTTATATCCACCTAAAACTTAAAATGGTCTTTTTATTCTCCTCTGTTTTTAAAGCAATGGAACCGCGTGCTCTGACAAGAATAGATGTGCACAAATTCACCCGTAAAGCCTACGAGCTTGGTGTTAAATACATCGGAGGGTGTTGTGGGTTCGAGCCGTACCATATCAGGGCCATAGCTGAAGAGGTAAGCTGGATTATGATTACAATAAGTATAAAGCATGTCTCACTCTTTGTCGGTTTTCCCCAAGTAGATTTCATCAACGATATAAAGTTTAACTATATTAATAACTTTATTTCTTGCAGTGCTGCGACTTTTCAACATTTTAATCTTGAAAGTTATGTTGTTGCCTTAGGAAGTCAAGACTCTGTATACTCCAAGCTGTTTTGATTTGTCGCCCCACGATTTCCTCCCGAGATGCATATTGGACGAGAAGAGCTTTTACAGTTTCAGTCGTATGAAATTTGGTAGATTTCTGAGTCTCTTTTTCTTTTGATTTCAGCTGAGTACAGAGCGTAAACGTAGACCTCCTGGTAAGGATAAACATGAAGGATATACTTCACTTAGAAGAAGCTCCTTCCAAAGTCAAAAAGATAGGTAAGTTACCATCATCTTTATCTGTTTTTATTTCTAGTCATCCAGCCGGTCGATCATTCTCTATTTCATTTTGTCTCTCACTCTGCCGAATTATAGACATGATGGTCGTATGTATAGGTCCTGTTTTCGTGTGACTTTTCTTTCTTTTCTCTCTTTTTCTTTAAAAAATATAAATTTCAAGTCAACACTATTCAGTCCAAATATTTAGTAGGCCTATTTACAGGCGATAATAATGTGGTTTCTTTATAAAAATAATTTTAGAATGATGTTTTACAATAGAAAAATAGTCCTATGTATTGAGAGATTTATAGGGGTTTGTGACTATTGGCTCAGTTATTTATAAAAGCCTTGACAAAAGGTAAGGCGTGGATGTAAATCACGCAGCACAGCTTGGCAAGGTAAATTGTCTAGTAGTAATTCATTATAATTTCAACACAGTCATGTTTTTTTTTCCACCACTCCCTTTCAGAGCGAACCCACAGTATTGGAACAGCTTGATACCTGCCACTGGACGATCGAATATCCACAAGTTAGCTGAGAACCCTTCCGAATAGATTTATTTTTAATTCGTTGCCAACGGAGTTTTGTTTTTTGATTATGCTCTTCTATCACTGTGTACGAAAAAGGCCTTGATGAAAAGTATCAATTAATTTGCAACATTATTGTGACTCGACTTTCTAGGACAGCTCGTTTAAATCTTTCTGCTTCTTTTGAATTTCATGTTTTGAAGTAAATGTTTTAACTCTTCAAAGTAGCGATAAATCATGCTGGAAGGTGATTTGTAGAGAAATTAAAGTAAAAGGCTGATCTGCGATACACATGTACGTGTATATCTTGTTTAAAATAAATGAATTGATGTTTGGGATAATACTGATAAGAGATATACTTTTCATATACTACATGCAATAATTTATTTTTGAACCCATAAATCATAAATATCACCACAGCAAGATCCAAAGTTTCTTCCTAGTTTACAAGACTACTGTTATGAGCGATTTTCCCCCAATATTGCTGAGAGGCAAGTTGTCCATTTGTGAAAATAAATTGTACTTGTTTTAAGTTTGAAATTATGTGATTCCTTTTCATGGAATTTGGTAATTCCTTTTTGTGTAGATTTCTGCTTGGTTGTTATAATACGTGATGAGGAAGCACTAATAGTGTTACAAACCTAACTCACTTATATTTTGAGCCTGTAAATATTCACTGTAAACTGTTTTCAATAATTTCCCATATGCATTGGTATCAGTCACATAGCGATGTAACTTCTCATTTGGAGAATCCTTTCCCTGTTATTTGCCCAAAACCGCATCCCGTGCTCTCAAACTCTCTCTCCCTTTCTCTCTGCTGAAAGACCTGGCGAAAAACAATGTTTGACTTTCTCACCTAAATTCGACCTCTTCACAGTGTTAAAATTGCGAATTTCTCCTATCTTCTGAAAGTAAAAATCTGAGGTCAGAGTTTCACTTTCTACCTCCTTCACAGGCTATAGCGCGCTGAAAGTCGAATCGACCAAGGTCGTAAATTTGGTTGTGTGATTAATAAATTTTCTGTAAAGCAAATCTACTCTTTGTAGTTATTAATTTGACTATAGGAGCCACGTTATCTCTATCTGACGAAAGAGATGAGAACTGAATTGAGTGGACAATTTGTGAACCGGGAAAGTGAGAATATCCAGCTCGTGACAGCGACTCTGAAGTTAAAGAAGTGAGAACAAGTAAATGAGAAGAGAACATATCGGTTACATTTCCTAAATTTCGTAACAATATTCCTCCCATCTGATTTACAATATATTATATTTTCCTTTGCTAGAAAAAAAATCTCCTTTCAAATGTTGTTACAACTATTGATATCGATAGAAGGTGCGGCTGTTTATGCCACCAATTTGAGACATCACATTCCTATATATATATATATATGGGATTTCAAACCAATGGTAAGTCAGCATCGAGTGTTTGAACAGGGTTACATTTTCCTGGTTGAACATGATGAGAGCGTTACACATTTATTGTAATCCATATTTCAATATCCGTAAGAATTAACGTCTATATTACAAATCTTTTATGGTTGATTTGCACTGAAAGAATTTTTTTTTTTGGGGGGGGGGGGGGGTGGAGGGGGAAAGGGGTGTCCCGCTTTAACGAGTAGATTTCGGAGGGTGCGACCTCGGCGGAATGGGGTTACTGGAGGTGTTGGGAAGGCAGTTTTCGTTTTGTCTGACTGTTGTAGCAGGGGATAGTGTTTTTTATTTATTTTTTTAAATATATAATATCGGCAAAGGTACATGCCTTTTATTGATCATTTTCTTTTGTCATATATTATGAAGAAATAAATGCGTGTCGGGTATTATACGCAATAAAAAAAAATGTCACTGTGATGCTCATTGTTTTAATTAGTTTGTCAAGAGTCATTATTTTCAGGATATCTTTGGAGTATAATTTAGCGGTCAGAACTTCCTCTCTGTTTAAAAATTTACTGTAGGAATTACAGTGAATTACTGGCAACCCGGCTGCACTGTAAACTACTGTTTCAAATTTATAGTTAAATATTGTATTTTTACAGTTATATACCGCTGTTTACCGTTTAACTGTAGAATAAACAATACAACACCGTGAAAAATATCGTAATTTAATTGTACAGCGGGTTGCCAGTAATTTACTGTAAATTCCTACAGTAAGTTTTTACAGTGTAGATTGTTAGACATAAACAAAATAATGAATTGTAATGACAGTAATTATACACTCTGAAAAATGCGTGGTTACTAATAAATCCAAAGTCGTTAAAAATGACCCCGTATGCGTGGTCAACTACCCTATTCTATTAGAATAGGGTAGTTGACCACGTATATCATATCCTACGTTGACCCCACTCCTATCATCCTACATCCTATACATATATCCTGGATGTTAACTACTTCATGATATAGGGACTGTATTGCAGTGCTTGCTAAAAGTGGTTAAAGATTTAGATCTTTAGATCTCAAACCTTCGCATTATAATTACATGTTTGAATATGTACAACATAATAATTAATATAGTCATTTATATATATATAAATTTTGGTTGTTTATACGGTTGCTCATGAATATTCATGACAATGGCCCAACGGTTAACCAAGTAGAAGTCTGACCAATACATTGTTTATTAATAACCAATATTTTTTGACCATTTCAAATGGTTAGTGATTAAAAAGTGATATTGGTACACTGTGACCAACATATTGTTGAAAATAACCCATATGCTATTGCCCAATCGCACTGGTACATTTTTTGACCAATCCTTTTTTAGAGTGCATTAAAATGACCAGTTTTTAATGCAGCCCGAGCATTATTTGTCGAAAATAACCCCGAAACGTGGTCGAATAAATTTGACCACGCAATATCCGACCCCGCATTTTTAAGAGTGTAATATTGCTTCAACGATGATGATGATAATGACAGCAAAGATTATGATGATGTTGATGATACTACTGAATAATAGTGATACTGATAAAGACAATAATAATGATAATGATAACAATATAACAACAGAATACTAATAAGTGATAAAATTATAGCATAATGTCTACGGTATATTACAAAATTAATATACATGTATACTTCACTGCGCTTATAAGCATGACTAAATATCTGCACTGTTAAAACATGTATTAAAAAACTACGGATTAAAAAAATGTTGATTAAAAATCGCTCAACATTGGTTATAAAATGAATGTTGGTTAAAAATGACTTTTAATCTTGCGTGGGTTAAAAATATTGTTGATTAAAATTATTGTTTTTATTCTTGTTGGTTACTTTGTAACCAACATTGATTAAAAACAGTGTTCTCTGCTTTCCCGCCAAACTGATAGTGCTAACTGTCAAGACACTTTATCTTTTTGTTGGTTAAAAGTTTGATCAAAGTTGATTAAAATACCAATCGCGTGACCGAACAGCGCATGCGCATATGGATTTGGAACAAATTCGCTGCGCACAAATCTATCACAGAAATTGTTTGCGATAAAAATGGAAGGCATTGTCATTCAAGTCGCTGAATGAGTGGGGACTTTCAAAGAGTTTGTCGGCGTGTTTGAAGGTGAGAAACTATTATTCATATATGTGATTGTTGTCCAGCTTAATCTTGGGAAGACATAGGTCTACAGTGTGCTCTTTCTTTCTAATTTAAACGGCTTGGGAGCAAGTTCGACCTGCTCGATCTGGACTAGACCTGGCTAAGCCAGGCCCACCGGTAGATTTACTGACTGCGCCTATGGCCGCGAGGAGGCGACGCCGGCGGTATGGCGGTGTGTTCAACTTCGCGCATGTCCATATTTCGCGGACAGGGCAATATGACAAACACTGAAACTAGAACAGTTTTTTGAGAAAAAGATATAAGCACCAATGTAGGCGTAGGCGTAGTCTACCGGTGGGCCTGCCTTAGTCAAGTCTAGTCCAGGTCTGAGAAGGTCGAACTTACCAAACCGCTGAAAGTAGATCACTGAGTAGATCTATTTCGTTATAAGGCTAGCTAGACAACAATTACAGATATGAAAAGAGTTTCTCCGGGGAGTTTCTCATCAAATAAATCTAACCAACAATTTGTTTAAGTTTAATCAACACCATTTTAACCAATGTTGAGCAAAATATGATTAACCAACAAATGGTTAAACATTTAACCAACAAAATAAAACTAACCAACAAATGGTTAAACATTTAACCAACAATATGTTTTAGTTTAATCAACACCAATTTAACCAACGTTGAGCAAAATACGATTAACCAACAAATGATTAAAACTTTTAATCGACCACAGGTTAAACTTTAATCAACAGGCCGTTGATTAAAGTTTTAACCTACAAATGTGTGGTTCACCTGGTAACCCTCGGTTGATTAAAATTTTAACCAACAAGATTAAAAATTTTAATCAACGTTCTAACAGTGTGCTTTCGATAAGCTGAGATTCCTCGAGGCTTAAAGTATTAAAGGAACTTCTACTATTGCATGGGTGCCCATTGACATCACGTGGGTAGAGAATGGCTATATAGATCAATGTCTTGCCAAATGATTTTGGAGCCTTGTTTTCTTCGTATTTATTAAAGTCTTCTTTATCCAGGGTGGCCCTCCCAACGAGGAATATTGTTCTTCCATGCTATATTAGGGGCCTGTCTGCACAAGTAAAAACTGTTCAAACACATTTATAAGATGCAAAGTAAACAAACAATAAAGGTTACGATGGTACAAAAATGACAAAGTGCTTCTCAGAAGTCATTTAAAATACTAAACTGTTTACATCAGTTCTTTTATATCATTAAAAACAAATAACCGTTTACCTCGCCTTACAATCGGTAAATGTCACATAATATCATTGATAACTGATAAGCATGATAAGGGAGTACTATTTTCAGCTGAATAAACTAATATATGGCACTGATATTAATGGGATTGTAATTTAAAGTAAAAGCATTAAGCTAAAATTTAAAAACACTTCAACACGTATGTTCGCTTTGTGCCCCAATGAACCCCGGCGACAATATCGTGTCTCTATAGCATGCAATGCTAACATGTGTAATACACATGCTATAGTATTGCATATATATAAGGCATGTTTTTAAACTCAAGTCTGTGTAGCCCGGTTGATCTATTTCAAATTTATCAATCCCATTTTGGGGGTTAAAGTTCTTTTCATAATTCATTAATCAATCCTTACAAATGCCCCCCCCCCCCCCCCACAGTATGCATTTTTTTGTGTGTGAGGTAATTAATACATGTATACCGCTCGTATATTTCCATCAATCCCAAAAAGGAGCATTTTCATGCTACAGAACAACTTACTACAATGTCATGTACTCGATTCTGATTGGTTGAAAGCCAAATTCATCTGAGATTCGCTGAAATATACATATAAATGACCACCACCATTGGCAATATCCCCGTCAAAGTCTATATAAGGTCAAATAAATTAATTCCTAGATTCTCGTCCTCTCCTTCCTTTTTCGACCAGCCTCAGTATTTTTGTTATTAATATTTTTGTTCTGAAATGGATAAAGTAGAATATGAGGATAAGGCGGTTGGATAATGACGAAACAAAAATCATTCATGGGATGCATTTTCACTCTGTTTTGAACCTCAGTGAAGAGCCGTACAAATAAGTCTGAATGAGGAAAATCTGTGTGGAATTTGACCCAATAGCATATTCATATCCAGGAAATATATCACATATCAAATGGGACCCCCTCCACCTCATTAAAAAAAAACAATCCTGACGAGAAAAATATAGGATGCAGTTTGTTGTGTCCTAACCTGTGCTCACATATGATAACATTATTATAATCACATTCAGTGGCTTAGCGCTAGAGGACACCCCATTCGAATGGCGGAAACTGATAGAGAGGGAGAGAGAGAGAGAAAGAGAGAAAGAGCGGGGGAGGGGCATTATGAAAACAAAGTGGTACGACCATAATATTACAAACCCTTCGCATGTCATCAACTAAATAAGTCCGCTGCCCCCCCCCCCCCCCACATGCCCATGACACCTATAGGCAGTGTATGCCAATGTCCCCTCAAAGGTTAGATATGACACGTTACGTACGCCAGTGGTCATTTTGATTTCGCCGTATAACTTTAATTTTGCATTTATGCCATATTGAAAGATCGTGAAACATGACTACTGCCCTCTACAAAAAATTGGCGCCTATAATTTCTGGCATTCAGCATGGCGACTGAAATGGAGGTGACATTTTGTATATTTTCCTTTCAGGGGTGAGGCTTTGCTAATAATTCTTTTTCTCCCCTACTTATTTTTTGCTGGTAATTAATTGAATGTCTAAGACTGGATGATTCTGTATATCGTATAGCGTATAGACTACCCAGTTTTGACTAGAACTACTTAAAGGAGAATTATCCCCAGGCTTTTAAATGTAAATAGGGTCATAGTGAATAAAATAACATTTAATTTGATATAAAAATCACCGTTTTAGACCAACTGATGCCGTTGTAAGAGCAGAAAATAGAGACCATTTTTTACCATGATTACAACGTCGTCTGCTCCTACTGGCGGCGTCCATTTTCTCTAAATTTCCCATAAAACCTTGCGCGTGATGACGTAGGGGATGGAGAACTCACTAGCTAGTAGCTAGCTTGCATGAAGCGCGCGCTGCATATACACACAGTAAAAATGGTGTATTGTCAAGCGTTCGGCTGTTGTAACTTTTCCAAGAAAATGATAGGGAAATCATTCCATCGGTTCCCAGACCCGCAGAAATGTCAGCAATTGTTCAAGCGTTGGGTGACCATATTGAACGTGGAAAAATTCAAGGAAAAGACTTCAAACTTGATCTGCAGTGATCATTTCACGGAGGCCGATTATCACATAGATCTGCGGGCTAAGCTTATGCCCGGGCGAATCGTATAATCAAGCTAGTGTGTCCTGGAACACGTTTTACTTACGATGATTATTTTACTCTAATAAATGTTTTTCAAATGTGATAGTTACGTAGATAATATAAATTGATTCATTTAATTTAATTATGAAACTCTTGCGTAATTTATGTTATTATTATTAATAATAATAAACTCTTTTTAAAATAATGTTGGTGAACTATTGCGAGCCAATTACAATGCGCTACGGCCAACTCCATGCCCTACGTCACACAGCCCGATCGCACCGGGAACATGGCGACGCTGCTTTACTCTCGAGAACAATAAAAATCGGAGGATTCAATCGACAATTCCCATCCTCTCGATTCTCGAATATACGATGTTTTTACTTTATCAGAAACGGTTTAGAATTCTGTTTTAGGTCAATGATAAAAGTCTCGTGGGGATAATTCTCCTTTAATTACCTGCAAGAGTTAGAAGTGCCTTGTATATGTAAATAACTCCTTGGTATATGGTAACACTGGCAGTAACAATCATCATTCAGCTGAATGTATTACGTCTTTATGATAATTTGCAAAGAGATACAATTTCTATTATTACTCAGCACTGTCAGTAGCTCAAAAACTTATCTTTTTTAAACAGAAACAAGCTCGGATTTTCAAATGTGTATCGATTGGCTTTAGTTTGACTCTTGATCAATTTGCAAGTAAAACAGCAACAAAAAACAATATATATATACTCAACCAAAAAAGTAAGTTCCCCCTAGCATTTTTGGATATATCTCAAAAAGTATTTTACCGATTTTCATAATTCAAACGGGAATGGATAGGAAATTTTATTACTCATAACATGAATGGCATATCATTGCCACCACTTACTTTTTTGGTTGAGTGTATATATTATATATAATGTGTAAGAAATGCGAGAATAACGTTGCGTAGCTCAATCAAAGTTCCCCAGAACTGTCCTCCCTTTTTGAAATTTTTGCAAAGGCTGAAAAAATGTCTCCGCCGGGAATCGAACCCGGGTCGTTGGCTTAGAACGTCAATGCCTTAACCACTAGACCACGGAGACGGGTTAGTGGTTTCGGCGACACCAGATTCAATTGACCGACAGATTGACAAATCCTCAACCTTATTAATTAATTCCCCTTGCCGGGGGCAGATGAGTTTTTTAACAAGACAAGCCGCTATATATATATATATATACATATAAAAGAAGGACACAATAGTAATGCATTAATTGCCAACTGAAATTTATTCGATCCGAATAATCATATAAATTCAGTGGCGGATCCAGGATTTAGTCAACGGGGGGGGGGGGGGGGCACACACCAACAAAAAAAGGCCTTTTCCCTCCAAAATTCTCTGACAAAAAAAAAGGTTCTCAGCATTTTAGTGTGTCTCCTTTTCACTCCCAAATTCCCTGGATCCGCCACTGATATTATATATTCTAAATAAGCAGGTAATGAACAGACTGTTAATTATAGTTAGATACTAGGTATCTTCTTTTATGCTAGCTTTGATAAATCATTCAACAATGCTATACTAACATTTTTACATGTACATGACAAAAATTTCATATTTCTCTTTATTATAGTCCTATATTATGAGTACATAGACTGACATATGCAATTAGTTTACTTGTTCATTTTGACTACCTGATTTGAACAGGAATATGGGAGTTCTCCCTGGTTTGAACTGTTTACGTAAGCACGTGTACACAATTATGTTTGTGTATTATTTGAATGTCGGAGGTTTGATGTGGGGACTGGCCATGCGTTGTTATATACATCATGACTTGTATTTGCAACTGCATGACACCCTCGCACTAATAACGTAGGTCACCTTGAGTACTATTGTCTAGTTCCTTGATCTTATTCTCCGTTGGAATCATCCATCTGAGAAACAAACGGCTACAAGGGGGAGGGGTAGGATTACCTTAGCGTCAACTTTAGTACCGGTACATGTATAAGCACAGTTCCAGTTATTTTATGTAAAAAACGAGCCTGAGAGAAGGTATTTTTGTCAGGTCACCGTCACTGTTGTTTTGAAGAAAAAAGAAAAAAAAAGTGAAAACAATGTACATAATAAATATGCAAACAAACAAACAGAACTACTATATATATGTGTGTGTGTATATATATATATACACGTATATATATATATATATATATATGTGAAAGAAATTGCGAGAATAACGTTGCGTAGCTACGCAACGTTATTCTCGCAATTTCTTTCACATTTGTATTTATTTCCACGAGATTTGCCAAAGCTGTTGTATATGTTATTTCCTTACACTTGTTAATAATTATTCTAATGTATACATGTATTCAAAGCATTCGCTTGGATCCAGCTGAGGCACGCGGCTTGTCTTTGTTCAAAACTCACCTGCCCCCGACAAAGGAATTAATTAATAAGGTTGAGGATTTGTCAATCTGTCGGTCAATTGAATCTGGTGTCGCCGAAACCACTAACCCGTCTCCGTGGTCTAGTGGTTAAGGCATTGGCGTTCTAAGCCAACGACCCGGGTTCGATTCCCGGCGGAGACGTTTTTTCAGCCTTTGCAAAAATTTCAAAAAGGGAGGACAGCTCTGGGGAACTTTGATTGAGCTACGCAACGTTATTCTCGCAATTTCTTTCACATTTGTATTTATTTCCACGAGATTTGCCAAAGCTGTTGTATATGTTATTTCCTTACACTTATATATATATATATATATATATATTTAATATATTTCCAAAAGAACGACACGATAGTAACTTAAACATAAAGACGACAAAGAAGACATAAGTTTTAAAACGGAACATGATAGGAGCAAGGAGTTAACTAATTGATAGGAGGTAATATGTTGTGAAACGAGTTCAGTGTTTAAAGGGGAAGTCCAGTCCAAAAATATTTTGGTTTTAATAGAAGCAGAAACATCAGGCCTACATATAAAAACCAACTCACCAATTCTTTTGTTTATATTCATAATAGAAATTCTCAAATTTTGTCCAAGAATGAGTTTTCACATTACTTGAACCAAGTTACATCTATAGTAATAGGTTTTTGCATGCATAAACCTTTACAAAATATTTCAAGAACTTCAAAATATGTTCCCCAAATATTACATTTCCATAATCACTCATTTTTTATTTATATTGTATAAAAATATTCATATTTTTATGAGTTTTACAGAAAATGATTTACTCTGTATTAGTGTATACATGCAAAAGCATATTACTATAAATGTAAGTTGGTTCAAGTCATGAGGAAATCATATTATTGGACAAAAAATTAAAATTTGTGTTATGAATATTAACAAAATAGTTGGTGAGTTGTGTACCTATGACAAACTCATGACTTAGTTGCCAAATTGTCTAGCGATTCATTGTTTCCCCAGTTTTTTCAGATTTTCCTCAAACTTTTTTTAATCTGTTGGTCTGATTTTTCTGCTTCTATCAAAACCGAATAATCTTTGGACTGGACTTCCCACAAAAAATTTCTCCCCATTTCCCCCATTTTCCTAGCTTTGTATATAACACCCCTACAATAGCTAGTGGATGTTTCCATTGTTCATTCTCAAATCTTAGAACGTAAACAGCCAATTAACTTATGTGGAGCCTCACAGTCGTGACGAAATATAATATGCAAATGATCATTTAAATACGACTGCTACGTACTATAGTATACTCGCGCCTGCATCTCGCGCACACAGATATGATCTGCTGCATTTTGCATTGCATTTAGCTAGCTGACTAGTTCTGTGATAACTGATAACATCTCCTTGCATTTTTTGGCTGCAAGTATATATGCGGGCTATACTTGTACAGTAGATCAGATTGAAAGTCAAATTCATTACCCTCTCGCAGACTGCTTATCGAGGTAAGAAGAATTGTATTAACTATGTATAATGATGATTAGATTATAGTTGTCGGAAATATCGGGAAAGGTCCTGACTTGTTCAGTTATCATAATAATCACAGCAAAATGATATTAAAAAAATGACACGTTACTTCAATGAGTTCAAGTCTTCATCTCTTATTAGGTCTTAAATAATACAAGACGAGTGTACTCCTAGTCCTAGACTATACTTTACTAAACTAGCTTGATGTTTGATAAAATATGACATTTGAACTTATAATTCAATTTCTTATAATCATGTCATATTTTATAACATGAGCCATTTTTAGTAAAAAATAGTAGGTTGGCTGTTTGGACACGTTGTTGGTGATATATCATGGTCGTACCATCTGGCTATGGGGAAGGTTGATAAATGTATTGTTAGAAATATTAAAGATTTCCCCATAACAGACGGTTATTTCAGTTCGTACGAACTTCAGGTTCAGGGAGCTCCAACACGACGCGTAGCGCGTTGGAGCTCCCTAGAGTTAATGTCGTGCTAAATTATAATACACTAAATACACATTCACATTGGCCATAGCCATAACTCCCATAAAGTTAAAGTATACTTGGGTCGTAATGCCACCACCCTAGTTTTTCACTATTTTGAAATAGACTCTAGATCTACATGTAGATAATTAATAGATGTATTTACTTAGTCTAGAAAAGTCTAGACCTTTTTTAGGTTATATTAGATCTATAACATTTTGTAAAAAAATAAACGAACTAAAATTTGAAATAGAACGTTCGCTATGTTCCGGATACCGTTAACGCGTTCCACTGAACTCTATACACACACACAAATAATAAAATGGCGATCTTTCCCCAAGATCTGCTCGATCCGGTTCCGGGGTCACTTCTATCTTCTCTGCACCTTACCTATGTCTACAATGTGCGTACGGTCACGTCTATCAAAGAGGTCAATGGGCAGGGACTATTCAGTCAGTGGCAGATCCAGGAGGGGGGGGGGGGGGCAATTCCGGCCCGTGCCACACACTATGCGATATGTGAGCATTCAGTCTCTATGTACGGAGGTCTAGTGGAGCCAGACGTAGTTTCAGCGGAACAACCAACGATACAGAGAGACTGAAGCTTTTGGTCTAGTACAACATATGCTCCGGCGACAATAGCTCCGCGGCCGCGGTGACTAACCGCCTAAGCATCGTTTCATCAAACCAAGGAGCTATCACAGAACTAACTGTACAAGTTAGCCAACATCCCATTGAAACGCATGTTAATGTTAATACACACGTTTCAATGGGATGTCGTTGAACTTGTACTTATGACCGTTTGATGAAATGGGATGTCGGTGAACTTGTACTTATGACCGTTTGATGAAATGGGATGTCGGTGAACTTGTACTTATGACCGTTTGATGAAATGCTGCCTAAATTCCTAACTTCAAACCTGGACCCCAAACTATACCTAACCCCAAGTTGCCCAACCCTAGACCTGACCTAAACCTAATCATGACCCTAACCCTATAACTCTGATGAAATAGAGCCCGGGGGGTGTTTCATAAAGCTGTTCGTAAAGTTACGAATGACTGGAACATGTTCTTGGGTGCTATACTAAACAGATTCTCAATCATTTAGCACAAGAACTGATCACCAGTCGTGCGTAAAGTCGTGCGTAACTTACCAACAGCTTTATGAAACACCCCCCCCCCCCCCCCCCCGAGCAATTGTCACCAGAGCATCGTTCGAGTAGACCAAAAGCTTCAGTATGTTGTTTGTTCTACTGAGACTAGTCTAAATCTGGCTCCACTGACCCCCGTTTCTATGGGGAAGGTTGACAAATGTCAGTTTTAATAAATGATTCCCAATGACAGACAGTTATTTCTGTCTAATGTCGAAGCCACTCATAGGCCCGTGCGATTGTGTCAAAAATTCACTGTTGCAGTAGTCAAAAAGAAACCCCCAAATTCAATATAAGGATTGTTGAATTTACTTAGATTTTTCTGATGACTTGATTCAGGAACTTTTCAAATATACTTTGCTACAAATTTGAGATTCCAGTATGAAAATGAAGGATAAAAATGATTATTTTCCCTGCCTCTGGTATGATCTAGCCTGGACTAATACACACAACCCCTATGGCAGGAATTCTAACAAGAAAAGCTATGTACATGTATGAGTACAAGGATATCTCAGATAGCCTTGTAGATGAATATTGGTAGGGACACTACAATGAAACCTAATACTAAGCCTAACCATAATGCAAATTGGACAATCTGAAGAAAAAAATTAAATTGGTCCTAGCTTAGACGGTTTGCAATCCGATTTCGGAAGAAATTGTAATAGCATTTGCTATAAACATTTGAACACAAATTTGACTAGCAGAAGCAGCCCGTGGACATCCACGGGCGCTAGCTGTGTTTATGATTAAAGTAGATATTCAAAGAAAATCACAAATATGGCAATTAATGTATCACTAGAAACTGGGAAGCTTACAGATGGCAATCGTATAAGTTTTATGTCAACTGCGTATCTGATGATTATAAAAACAACACAAATAAAAGCTCTTCTCAGCATCTGGAATATCCGAGGATTCGCCAGAAATATAGCGATGTTTTGATGTCGTCACACTCGGGATCGATCCTGCTTAAAGGGAAATTAACCTCAGCGTATGAATTAGCTTATTTTGAATGGTGTAGTATATGCCTCTTATTTGATACATGCAATTTCATGTAAAAACACAGGATATAGATATAAATCACTATTTTCCAGCCAAGTTATCGTCTGCTAGCAATAATAAGGGGGCTGCCATTACTTTATGTGTACACGAACATATTTTTCATCCCAAGTAAAATTTCCTTCATCGTTAACTTGTAATTGATTTTTAGAGGACAAATATATATTAGATAAAGTCACATATTCTGAAATGTAAGTTTAGTTTTATATATTTTTTAAAAGGTCTTAATTCGTTCATAAAAAATATACTTCATAAAAAATATACGTCAAGGACGGAGAATTGACGTCAAGGACGGAGACAATCGTAACAATACCAAAACAAAGCGAGGAATCTGCTTTACAGGATGGCTATTAGAACTCATGGGTCGTCAATTATCTAGGCCCATGGCCAATAACAATCGTAATACAATCAGAACAAAGCGACGTATCTGTTGTAAAGGTAGGCTATTATCAATGCATATGGTACCTAATGATCCGTGTCATGCACAAAATGGCAGCCTCCATGGAAAGACGTAGCAGACAATAGGTGCATCTAGAATATCACGTGGGGTTACTTGTCCTTTAAGCAGACGACGTCCTATAATGAATGAACGTAATTGCAATGCAATTATTTATCAAATTATAAAGAGTTTGATGTATTTAAACATGACCTTATTTCACACCATTATAAAGGGAAAGTGAAACGGATTCTGATAGCTAAAACCGTTTGATTGTAAATACACAGGAGAATGGTCAATGATCAATGAAATAAACCCCACTTTCAAATTGAAAAGCCCTCCGAATAATAGCAGGATGGTATTCGTTCCTTCTTGAAACGCCGAACATGCCCCGGTGCAAGCAGCTGAAAATACAATGGCGTCTTATTTTGTTTACAAGTGACTGATTCCTTTATTTTTTCAACGCTGCATTTTTCATCAAAATAATACCATACACGAAGTTAAGAGTGAGGCAACAGACTAACATTAAGACTGACGCTATAGCGAAGGAAGAGAAATAAGTGAAGAGGAGATGACAAAATAGGCTCTGAAAAATGTGTAAGATGTTATGGGACATCGTCTGCTTAGACAGGACTGGTCCATGGTGTGTCGTCACATATCTCAGCAGCGTTCGAGGAGCTCTTCAGCTGCTATATCGGGGGCTGTATTTTACCGTTTTATAATTGATAATAATCATTACTTCAAATGTTTCCAAGCGTTGAATTTGGATAACCTTGTTTTATTTATGCCATCTATGCAATAATAAGTATTAAGCCAATATTTAAAATCATCAGAGTTCTACTTTAATCAACGTACCTTATATTTGTCACAATCAAGTGAATTAGTTATTTTTTGACCAAGAAGTATTTACAACATGTGGGTATGTGTTATTCATCCAAATCTTGCATGAGTTCTGAAGAAAATACATTTTCATCTTGATGAAGACTAAATGATATGGATATAATTATGTTCGAGTAGTATATCCATGCATAGAGCTAGAGGAAGCGATTTTGTCTTGCCATGTTTCCGTGGTTTAATACTCAGAGAAATTCAGTACATTGAAAACATAACATACATAATTAGCAGTATGTCCCTTGTAAAGGATGCAAAAATGAGAAAAAATAAATTTGTCATTTTCTTTTCAGGGGGATTATAGCCCCTTATATGGGTCTTGGGGAGGACCGACGGATTGACTTTTCCCTACTACCCTCCCGTCACCCCAGCGCGAAGGGAGGCAGGATTAATATCCTATACGTATTAATATCATAGTGGAAATATTTTCGAAGGAAATTTTGGTTGGTTGGGGGGGGGGGGGCTCCTTCTTTACACTGTGGCAATCGATATTCCTAAGTGACGTGATATACACCTCCCATCCCCCGAATGATGTCTTTAGATCGGTTTAGTCTGTCATAAAGGAATGAATAATGTTTCAGGCGATATACAATAACATGTTTCCAATGCTATGAGGCCAATTTTGCCCATTCATGTAAATTTAGTTGTTGATAATAGGAATGACTTATGCGACAGCCACCAGAATAGATTAAATTTAAATAAAGAGTCCTTAAATATGAAGTGGCCGAATTCCCCCTTTGTTTTATACATTCTAATAGTCACAAGTTCCTCCCCATCACCCTGTCTCATCGAACATCAACAAAAAATAAAAACAATTGTAGCACAGAAAGAATTAAGTTCAAATAAGAAACAGCCAACCCCCCCCCCCCCCACCAAAAAAAAAAAGCTGTTGAAAGTCCAATTTATGAAGTAATGTAAGGCTTACATAAATCAAACTTCCAAAGGAGCCAAATTTTCACAAATTAAGGCAGAAAAGTTTATGGGCACCTGAATCGATCCGAATCTCACTGTACATCATCCACGTTTAAATCACTTGCTGCATTAAAATGCAGATTGCAGTAGGGCAGATTTTGATACCCTTAACAGGGAAACCCGTCTATCTCTGATTTTTATACCATTAACAGCGTTTTTATGTCTTGCTTGGTATTTTACATCCTATATCATAGACCTCTTTTTAGCCAAAGAGCTGAACCGTAAAGAAAATTTGACCTAATTTGAAACACATTACCAAACTATAACCCCTACCCCCCTTCCGCAGATCTTCTTAACATCTCCTAATTTGATACCACTTTCTTGATTTTTGCTTTTTTTGATACCCTAAACACGAAACCCGGGTTATGCGCTTATTGCTGAAAAGGTACCTTTTTCATCCGTTTTCGTGTAGGTGGATGATGCTTAATGTACCGGCCTCAGTGATACATGCCCCTCCCCCCCCCTCACCCCCTCACCAACCGCAGTGAAACCATAGAGTTACATACACACAAAACTGTATGTGAAGCTACAAAATAATGATGTAACTCTATGCATGAAGACATGTAGAAGTGCGCTGTGCGAACAAATAACGTGTGTTGTTGCATTAAAGCCATACATGCGGATATATAGCTTTTGAGCATACACGTCACATTTTTCTTTGGCAATACACCAACTGAGGTTTCTCCCCTTCACATGTAAATGGTATGGGTTGGTGCATCACAGAAGGTACTTTCTCGTGCATACGGCAGTGCGCTGTTCCGTCAGCAGAATTATTACTCCCTCCGGAAATTCAGTGTTTAGAAATGAATTTATGAAATATGGACGGCACGTCAGCCCTTAAAAAGTGCCTCCCAACCCTCTAAGAACCATTCCCGTCCATGGGTACCAAAAGGTGGGGACCGAAAGAGCCAGGGGAGGCGCCTATTCAAACCCCCCCAAAAAGACCCCAAATCCTTAGCCTAATATACATAATATAATATAATAATATAAAATAATTTAAGGTTCTGAATAGTGGTATAGAAAAAGGAAAATACAGCCTAATGCAAGCTTTCTGGTCAGAGGAAAGGCCGAATCGGTTCCTAGTCATAGTGTGATGTCAGACTCTGAGCAGTCCTATGATTGTGTAAGATTTGAAATTAATTTGGCACTTGTTTACATTATATTATTCATATTTTTGTTCAGGACCTGAATCAAGTATATGATCTGATTTGTTTTTGTCCGCTTTTCTGTGTTTTTTTTTACCACTGATATGCATAATTATGTACCTGTATGTACATGTATAATGCCACACAGAACCAGAGCTTCGCAGTGAACAGAATTATACTGATATCTATAGAGGTTCTCTCCTTGTGTTCAGTATGAATTTTGGTCCTCTGTGTTTAAACAACATTTGATAACTAGAAAGGCCGTCAAAGGCGGCAGACCCACGCCTTAAACCAATAGGTTTTGTTTTGTTGAGATTATTTTTGTAAGCAGTAGCCATTCAAAGGGGATAAGAAGAGGCACATCTCCCCCCCCCCCCCAATAAATTTTGCCATATCCAGGTCATAGCTTTGTGTGTCCCCACCCTTGAAAAAATTCTTCTGAAAAAGATATTTTATTATTGAAACATCCCTCCCCTAAAAGTAATTGATTAGACATGTCAGAGAGCGTGGCGTGGTGAGAAAAAAAATGTTAGCAATTTGTATTCAGTGTTCAGTCCAAGGCCGTACGCAGAAATTTTTTTCCTGGGGGGGCAAGATGATCGCTTTCAAAGGAACCCATAACTTGAAGTCTAAAACCAGATTAAAAAAAAGTATGATTTTGAAATTTCTGGGGAGGGGGGGGCAGGGGGGGGGGCAACTGCCCCCCCCCCCTCCCCGCTGCGTACGGCCTTGGTTCAGTCATGTCAGTGTTAGTAAATGTATTCATGTTCTATCTTTACATTGCAATTCGGGTTGTTGTTTTTTTTTTCATCGGGCTTGGATAAAATAAATATGACGACAAAAGAAGTTGGATCTCGACTTGAAAATGACGTGCATGCGAGGCACAGAGCTTACTCACTCAGTACTACAGTCAGCCGGCCCCAGGCACTTCGCGACAGTGCTGTGTATAGTTATGTACTGTACGTACACTACAGCTACTCAGCCACTCACTCAGATCAACACACGCGAACACTCGCGAGTGCGATAGACTCACTCACGTCGAACAAACGCACCAGATTTTCACCGAAAACAATTAAAATCACGTACTACACGTCCACCAGGATAAAATAAATCACAAAAACTTCCACAACAAAGTGGAAATAACCGGGGAAAATAAACAGAAATGCACAGAAGATAAGAAGTAGGAGGAATTAGACGTGCTAGGCTATACGTATATCGTATACCTAGCTGCTTTCGATTTCGCAACGAGAGTACAGTTCAAGCGCGAAAAATCCCTTGTTGCTGGGATACGTTGGCTTTGAATATTCATTGCAGGCTCGTGCGGATTTGAAGTGAAATAGCAAATAATGGGTCTAAAAGTCTTCTAAAATTCATAAACCTGAAATAGATTTTTGGTGAGACGAAGTAATGAGTGTTTTGATTGACCAAAATATTTCTGCATCGGCAGGCGAAGTTTGGGGTCATCAAACTTTCTAGTTTCTATCCTGTCACTCTCTGAACTGAAGTTCCTATACTTTACTACAGGGTCAAAAGTTCAAGGTCACACAGAATTTGCAGGGGTCAACCAATCATCACCAAAATCTAATCGATTCTTTCCTGTCACTTTCTGAACATTCCCTGAAAATTTGGTGCAAATCCGTTCACCCGTTCTCTTGTTATCTTGTACACAAACAAACAAACAAACAAAAAAAAAAAAAAAAAAAAAAACATACGGAGCCCTTTACATAACCCTGCCGATTTCATCGGCGTGGGTAATAATAATGTGTTTACATGGTTTTGTATCATCATGCTGGTTGGTGCTGAAAGTACTTGTTTCACTGTAGAGGGTTAAATTATTTTGTGATACTGTATCCTGTTGTAGTTAAACTCTGACCTTGAAAGTCATATATACTTACATGTATGTACTGGGTACCTGTACAAATGCTTGCTGTGGAAAGCATGATAAGCTTTTTAAATTTTATTGTGGCCACCACTTTCAAATTCTTGCATTGTGTATACGTGTACAGTTAACAACAAAATTATTCATACCCCTTGGAAAATTCTAGTTTTTTGCATTTTTCCTAAAAATGAATGGTTAACTGAATTTAATTACACATCACTTGAATACATTTAGTTATCATCTGCAAATGAATGCTGTTTCTGGTTTCACCTCATTTGCATAACAATAGAAAAGGTGAATTATCCAAACTGGGTGATGTTCAAAATTATTCATACCCTTGGTGATCTATCAGTATGAATCCAGTCCTTGTGATTAATGCTCGTAACACTTTCTTCACACTGTCACAATGCTTCTGGAGGTCTCTACTGAGATATCGGGCCAATACCTGGTCTCCAAAGGCCCAATCTCCTTGAGGATGTTGTCCACACATGCCATCACCTGGTCTTCAGGGGATTTGGTGGATTTAAAGCAGATTTTGTGTTTGCAGGTGGTGTAGTTTTAGACGTCATGAGGATAGAACTATGATATTGATATATCGTTAATATTCCTTACATTTTAATGACAATTCTGTATTTCTAAGTTGAAACAAAGCACTCTTCCTGGAGGGACTTCCCTAGAGGCCTTCACTGTTGCACTGTCAAGGGAAGGTATTTCCTGATACTTTTGTTCCATTATTATTAAGAATGTTTAGGGAGGCCATGGTAGTTGTCTAAAGGTTGGATGGTGCCAATTTTATCAGTTTATTCAGTTACACTGATTGACACATTTCTGATATGGACACCTGCAAGTGGGTACTCTAGTGAAGCTTAAAATACTGATCTTTATGTTCCAGTGCACTGTCAAAGTGGTAGCATTTTGTGCACTGCAGCTGGTAACATGGAGGGCATATGGTATAAATTTGGTTTACATTCATTTAATATCAAGGATTGTAGCTTTCATACCAAAGATACAAAGAATATACCATATGAAGAATGATATACAGTAACAGTCAATGTGGGATGTGTATGGTACTCAAAGGTTACATACTGTTATTCATGGTGACCTGACGTTAGAGTCATGCAATGACTTTAATATCACCAACATGGCCTTCCTGAGCACTCTGATTAAGAATGGGGCCAATGAATAAAGGTGAACCCTCCCACAGGCAGTGCAAAAGGGAAGGGCTCTTCAGGAATGGTGCTTTGCTTCATAGATATAGATACAGAATTTTCATTAAAATGCATGGAATAAATGACCGAAAATTTCAATATCATAGTCCTGTTATCATGAAGTCGATAACTGCATCACCTGTAGGACACGAAATCTAATGAACTCCCTGAAGGTCAGGTGAAGGCATGTGTGGACAACATCCTCAAGGAGATTGAGCCATTTGAGAACAGGTACTGGCCTGATATCCCAGCAGAGACCCCTCCCCGGAACCCTTGTGACGGTGTATTAAAATAAAGTGAATTACAAGCATTAATTACAAGCTACAATAACACTCGTGATCACCTGTGGAATGCATGACACTGGATTTTCTCATACATGTAAAGCATTTCTGTGGTCATGTACATTCTGAAATGAAGATACTTTTACCCTGTCATATAACCTATTTGTGTCAGATATTTGGTTCAGCTGTTCTTTTGTTAAGCAGGATTTGGCATGCATGAGTGGTTGTTGTTTGGTCAGACAAAGGTTTGTCAATTCTTCAAAGAAGTGAGAAAGACCTACAACTATATAGATATCACCTTGCAAGACAATAGAGGTACCAAGATGGCTGCCATTGGTGGCTTCAGTACAATATAGCTATTCAATATGCAACATCATATCGATTGTGTACAGGTAAATGGACATGTACTCATATGACATCACGGTTTTTCAAAATGGCAGGGATAATATCTAGCAAGGAATCTGCAAACTTTAGAGAGATTGTTCTCCATATGAGTAATCAAATAGGAGTATTTTCAAGATATTTTGAACAGGCTACCAATTTTCCTCATGATTATCAGCTAATTTTTGTTGAGTTTCATTCTCCTTTTTAAATGTTATGACTGACTAATGACCCTGAATGTGTTTTAATAGACCTGTTTACTAAGTGATTCAAATTTATGGATGTTTCTTTCCTGGGGACCTAGTAACGAGGTATTCCATTAACCTGTTATTAATGAATGAACTACAATACTTGGAATCCAGTTTGCATACATTACTTGTTGCTATGTCTGACAAGCCTCTGGCAAGCTTTCAGGTTGTCATGAACAACCTTTGTTTCAAAAGTATGCATAAAATTTGAATCACCTATAAACAGGTCTATTGGGAAATGGCTGTAAAACTTGATGGCTATAGTACAAGACACAGGCACTTTGTTTGATTTTCTAAGGATTCCATGATAATGTTTCCCAGTTTATCAGATTAGTTTTATGTATACATTTGAACATTTTGTCTGTGAACTGTATAATATAAGCGTCAACTCAAACTGGTATAACAAGGATTTTAAGGAAGTAATGAAGTATACTGATTACAACTTTCTAAAATTCATAACTTTCTCATTGGTTGTCCGGTTTTGTTCAAAGTTCCCTCTTTCTTTCAGAAAAAAACTTGCCATTATAAGGCTTGATTGCCATTACCTGTGAGCTCAACAGTCTTTGAGCTTTTGAGGTACATTGTGCAGCTCACTGATATGATCTTTACGGATTTTTTTTCACGTAGAGATCAGTGGTGGTGCAGCTAGTAATAGTATGACGATCGAGGAGGTACCTCCTTGGGACGATGTTATTTGGAAGCCGAAGGGGTTGCAGAGAAAGAGAGAGAGAGAGAGAGAGAGAGAGAGAGAGAGAGAGAAGGGGGGGGGTGAATCTTGATCATAATTGTCTGGGGCCATGTAGCAGGTCATTCTTCTTCAAACAACAGAAATATATAGCTTACATTGTTTATCATCTATTGTACTTGTGATAAACAAACGGAGGAAGTAGGAAATAGTCGTCAAAAGGGAAATTGAAGAGATACCGTTCTACTTTCAGTATCATGCCTTATATGACCTGCATGCTATTTATGCATTCAAGGCAGAACAAAAGGAAATTTTTGATAGTACACTTCTTAATGATTAAATTATGCCACCATAGCTGATTATTCTCCCTTTTTTACGGCTGGAAGATGCATTGTTGGTACTTGGGGAAAGTAAGCCTCCCTCATAATTGTCAAGTTTCTTATTTGAAATAAGTGTCTGTTCTGGACTTGTCACATTTATGCCATGGTAATTTCTTTTCGTTTGATTTGATTTTCTTATTTTAACGGCAAATTCGTAGGTCTTTACATTTGAGGCCTTTTATACTAGTTTATGACCAGGGAATTGTTAGAATTCATATCCTAAAGTTATACTCAAGTCGTGAATCGAAGGAGTGAATATCATGGATGGGTGTATATTGTTTTGATGCATTTCTCAGAACAGTCTACTAGTATTTTGTGCTGACTCTTGCTTCATAACCATGGTAGATTTTAACCCCTGTCTAACCCCTTTCCCGATCGCGCGCTGCAGCATGCAGTGCATGACCCATCAGCACAAGTTCAATGATTCCAAGCTGAGAGCAAGATGGATGGGCGTAGACTCTGTGTCGGCCATATATGATAAGAGCTTCTTTGCACTTCCAGTATCACTCCTTTTCTTCTTCATCATCAATGATTCTCATCCTATTCTGGTCTTGAATGGAAGTGAAACATTGGTATAGTCATGGACCGACCATGGGCCGAGGAACCGGGGAGGAGGAGGGGGGGGGGGGGGGGGGGGGGGGGGGACTGGGGGCTGCCGCCCACACATTTTTTAGTAGTTACGTTTCATAGAATCTTGGAAAAAAGGTTCGAAAATTGACATGAATGAGTGAAATCAGATGAGCCCCCCCCCCCCTTCAAAAACGCCCCGCAGGCCCCTGGCCCCTGACCTACTGTGAATGAACTCCACTCGCGCGAAATATAGTCTGATATTTGTAGAACGTGGAATTCGAAACCGATCTATGCCGCTGATATGTTGATACATCTATGTGTAGCATCGGTGTACATGTCCAATCTACCTAATCTACCATTCAGATTAACCCCCCCCCCCCCCCCCAAAAAAAAAAAAAAAAAAAACCCAAACAAACAAAACAAATCAAAACAAAACAAACCAAAACAAAACAGAGCTGAACTGTACTAGCAAATTTGTTCTGCAAATGGTACAATTTTTTTCTCAAAAAAGTGAAACTTAGTCAGGAAAATCAATGATGAGTAATTAAGGCGTATCAATGAACTAGACACCCCGTAGACATCTGTACTAGTCGTGACTATAGGCGAGGGAGCGAGGTATTTCATGTTTATTAATTAGTAGGCTTGGATGTATTTTTCTTTTTTCTATAGCTGCCCCCCCCCCCCCCCCGGGCTTGTGAGAGCCTCGACAAAATGTAACTACTCGCTGATAAAAGAGAGAGACTGAGAGATAAAAATCACTCTTTAATCCTGTATTTATCGATCTATTTATGTGCAAAAAGGTTTGACGTATTGATTATGTATGCACAGGGAATTCACCGAAAATCCTTGATAAAGTAGAAATCACAATTATACTCGTATTGAAAACATGTTTCGTAATGCCTTTGTGACGTCATGACCGTAAAATGTGAAATAAATCGGCTCTAAAATTATTTATTTCCAATTCAATGCACTTTGTACCTCGGTGATTGTTTTCTGACCTCCTACTCCAACCTACGATCCCGAATACTGTATCATGTACGGTACATTGTATTCATATTTTTGCGTGTCTCGTTTGCGATTTGTGTCTGCGATTTGACCGTATCTTTCCACATTCACAATCTCGCTTGAAATAGTTCTTTTCGTATTCGGACGTCGTAGAGTCGACTTGCTAGAGTGAACTCACTTCGCGCGAGACACATTTACTTCTAAATAGTGTATTAATATTTCGTTGTCAGTAATTATCTTCTTCTTGATCTCCTTTCTTTAATTGTGCTATTTGGCATATAAATATAAGTTTGTTTGCTCTTTGCCTATAGTACATGTATATGGAACAGACATTCTGATATTTTGTGGTTGGATTTGCATGTGCTGCTTCTGTTCGTGTTTGGATGACAGCCAATTATCACAATTTGCTGTTTGTATCGTTATATATATATATATATATTTATGGGAAGTTTTATTTCAGAATATGACTTGGATTATCCAGCATTCTGCAATTCTCTCGAGTAGCCTTTAAGTACATGTATGACAACAATTGCACGACTCGATTATCATTGTTTTCTTCTGGTATATCATTTGACTCCCATTCTTGCTGCACAGACAAATCATCTAAGAATACACAATGCCCCAGAGTGCTACAAAGACACTCCAGGTCCAGGCCGATCTCGATGACGGGTCTGCATGGCCTACCACAGCTCCAGTTGCTGACGGTGTCATGCCTACCAACCCGAGCAGTCAAAGGCTGGTCGCTGATATACAACCTAATGGCGACATTGAAATGGAGAGTATGAATGTGTATGTTGTCGGTCCAGGCAACTCACCTAGTCGTGACAAATACACGGCTATGCAGGTCGCATCTGAACATACCCAGACAAGATTTGATGCTAAAGGAGAATGTGAACAAGGCCCGGTGACAAGAGCACCCAGAGATAAGTAAGTTGGCTATCTTTGGAAATATCTTCCCATTTACTTTCTCTAGATTACTTATTGAATCTTGAAAAATGTTATTTCAGTTAATTTGATATTTGAATTGAGGCATTTTATGATAATATCTACTGACTTTGTGTCATCTTTATGTATAGTTAAAAACCCTATAGGTCTAGTACTTTAGTTGTATTTACGATGTATATATATTTATTGTTTTTGTTTTTTTAATGTTTCGTTGAGAAATGTTGTTTAATATGTAAACTATATACCCATGTACAAGTATTCAATATACCATTTATATTATTGTAAATATGTTGTGCTCTCATACCCCGAGAGGGGGTCAATAGAGTGAATAAAATCTTATCTTATCTTACAGATATTTGGTAGCCATTGTCATTTTTGCCATCCATGGAATCGGAACTCTTTATCCTTGGAACAGTTTTATCACTGCTGAAAAGGTAATTTCAAAATAAGCTTAATCTTTTAAGTTACGTTTACAAGTTCTAGATAACATAGGCATAGATATGTGTTTGTTATACAGTATAGATTACATCTATATCTCTCTAATATTATTCAAAGGATATATAACATAAAATATAAAAGTATGTTTTAATTCGAAAGATTTATTGAAATAACATACATAAAAGGTGCATGTATGTACTGAGTTATGTCGTTGTTGAACATAATAACGTCGCTTATTTCATTCTCTCCAGTATTTCACAGAACATAAGTTTGCTAACGTTAGTGACGATACTCAATACAAGGATAAGTTCATCAGTTTTCTCGGGATTGGAGGGTTTATACCCAACGTCACATTTCTCTTCATCGCGCTTTTCTTCCCACCTAAGTAAGTCATGCACCTCTCTTGAAAAATCTTTCTTAGTTCTGTGGGAATAATGTGAAGTATATTGACGTGTAGGCCTATATGTTTTTCATATTCCTTTGATGTAGTAATGGATAGAATCTGCTGTCGTAAAGGTTATATTCGGAAGAGATCTTTAGTTGTCAGAGGCTGATTGTGTGTATTATCATTGATTGATAATCACATCACATTCAGCCGAGACGAACGTGCTATTAACGAAATGAAATTCAGAAGACATGCAGCCATTGCAAACATTCTTTTAGGGTAAAGCAAATTTATTTTTTGCCAGAATATTTACACTGTTGTGTACAAAACAAATGTAGATCTGTCCAAGTGCAAAATGGAAACGTATATTATATCTTGTTGAATGTGTTTGTTTGTAGCATCTGTGGAGAAAGGAAACTTGTGCTGTCTACGCCCTAGTGTCCCTTGATAGTTACAATTAGCTCGGGAAATCGTGTATGGATGGAAGTGTGGTGCTGAACAGTTGTAGATATTTCTCGAGTACGAAAATGATTACTTGCCGTACCCAAGAAATACGATTTATAATGCGTAGGACCAGGGCTTAATCTATATTCAAAGTTCATTATTAAAGCCTCGTTATTAATCTTGAGTTATTTACGTTTTTTAAAACATAAACTTATGCTATCTCTTTCAATAGAGGCTATAATTGATGTCGATGTGTTTAGATCTTGGACACAAAAAATGTAAAGAAAAAGTGTGTGAAAAATATTGAAACCTGTTTGTCGTGCATGCGTCCATGGTGTACACTTGTTCTAGCACGTTTTTGTTTGTATCATTGGGATCTTTTGGTCAATATTGATGAACCTTGAATAAATTGCCCTTTGTACATTTCGTTAAGGCATATTAAAAGAGTCTCTTGAATGACGTATCATCGGCAGATCAACTATCGACTTGTGACGCGAAATTGCTTTTTTGTTTGTCCACTGAAGTTTTTGTATTGTGATTTATTGGTGTCCTGCTGTGTTGATGTATAAGATGTATTATAATCCATTTTGTCCGTGGGCGTGTGACTCCAGGATGGTTGAGAGATTTCTTCAGTATTCACATTTCACAAAGACACACACACACACACTCTGCCTTGTCATCATCTATTCTCATGATTACGTAGGATACTTTCGATAGCGGTAAAACAATTGAATAAAGTAAAGTGGGTTTTTTTCATCGGATTTTGTGTATTGAAGTCTAATGTAATATAAGCCAACTCATAAATAAATTGTTATAGATCTGTGCCATTTTCGAGGTCTGCGTGAACATTTACTTAAGATGATTTAAGCGTTTACCTGTAGTTCATCAAACCTATTCTAATAATATATACTACTGTAGTAATCGATACAGACATCAGTGTGGCGAACGGGGACTTCCTGCAGCTCAGGAAAGGGTCTTATGACCAAGTGTGAACGCGGAAGTAAATCTACTCGAAATATGAGAAGGTATCTGCATGTAATGGTAAAAACATAGGTTTAAGAATTATAGCGCACGTGTATTTCCCGGGTGTATTTTCATATAACGAGTGTTAGATCGAATAGTATGTAGGCTACATGAACCTGATTTGATATGCAGGCTAGGTTTTACCTTTTCTGGACATGTTTCAGTTTCACTGGGATTAGATAATCGTTTGATGATGATAAATGAAAAAAAAATGAAATATTGACATTTACGTTGATATCATTCTGATCGATGCACATTATTTTGAACGCTCGCTCTCGACCAGCTGTGATTCTGTCTACACTCCACGTCTGACGAAAAAATTGATTAAAGTGTCGTGTATACGACCAACATGCATGTAATTCGATATATTCAATAGGATATGTGCAGATATATTGAGTATGATTTCAAGATTATAGGTCGAGCCAGTGACGTATGTAGGACAATGTTACCCGAGACAAGTAATGAAATTATGCCTCTGTCCAGTCAACTGAGTGAACTGACAATAGTAGGCATAGTTAGATAACCTTTCCACATACGGCTATTTCTTATGAACATAGCATTGAAGGGGTGGGGTAGACTATGGGGCAGAATTAAACAATCCTACTCTTACAAAACACACGTGACAATGCAGATCGGTCAAGCGTTATATTTTATTCTGGACATTTCAAACCATATGAATTTACCATAAATATAGGCATGATACAAGAAATATAAAGAAATCCACGCGAGGAAACAAATTGACCGAGCGTTGATTATTGAGTCATATTTTGACCTTTAATTTATTTTCATATTTATTGTGAAATAAGACATGGAAATGATGCATCTTCCGTTACCCCCGTTAATGCTTTTTTAATTAACTAAGGTTAGATATTAATCTCATTCATCAACCGATAAGAACTACTTTCGAAAAATTTCAAAGGCCTATTGTACTGCCCATAGAAACCAGGTTCGGATTATGTAATACACCATTGTAATATTCGCACATTTCCAAAGGTGATAGACAGGCTATTTAAATTGTCTTGAGTTTATTTTTAGCTCACCTGAGCCTAAGGCTCGAGTGAGCTATTGCGATGGAAATTTGTCCGTCGTCCGTCGTCCGTCGTCCGTCGTCCGTCGTCCGTTAACTTTTTACATTTTCATCTTCTTCTCCAAAACCCATGATCGGAATTCAACCAAACTTGGTAGGAATCATCCTTAGGGGTAGGGGACCCAAAGTTGCTAAAATGGTACATGTGGCCCCCAGGGGGGCCCAGGGGGAGGGCCCCCAATTATAAAAGCTATGTAAATTTGAAACATCTCCTTCTCCAGAACCAGGTATAGCTCAGACTTGGTATTGTGTATGGAGATACCTCTATAGATGAAGAAGGAATGTTGTTCATGAAATTTCTCTGAGTGGCCCTATAGGGGCCCTGTGGGGGTAACATACTGGAGGGGGGGGGGGGGCGCTGCCAGGCAAAATGTACATTCTGATCTTCTCCAAAACACATGATCGGAATTCAACCAAACTTGGTAGGTGACCCAAAGTTGCTAAAATGGTACATGTGGCCCCCAGGGGGCCCAGGGGGAGGGCCCCCAAGTGTAAAAGCTATGTAAATTTCAAACATCTTCTTCTCCAGAACCAGGAATAGCTCAGACTTGGTATTGTGTATGGAGATACCTCTATAGACGAAATATGAAAGTTGTTCATGAATTTTTTCTGGGTGGCCCTATAGGGGGTCTGTGGGGGTAACATACTGGAGGGGGGGGGGGGGGGGTGGGGCAAGTTGTCCGCCATCCATAAACTTTTTACATTTTCAGCTTCTTCTCCAAAACACATGATTGGAATTTAAGCGAACTTGGTAGGAAGCTCAGACTTGGTATTGTGTATAGAGATACCTCTATAGATGGAGAATGAAAGTTGTTCATGAAATTTTTCTGGGTGGCTTTATAGGGGCCCCTGCACCAGATGTGAATTGATCCACCTCAGGTGAGCGTCGTGCGCCCTGGGGCTCTTGTTCGAAAGTAGTTTTTATCGTGTTAATCGAATTTTTAAAAATTTACTTGTTGCAGGTCATCGAGATTTTCGACTTTTAGTGGACTTTTTGTGATGTTCGTGCTGTTCATTCTCACTACCTTACTCGCTGTCGTCGACTCTTCAGGATGTAAGTTTGTACAAATGTATGTTTTTTCTTTTCAAATCTACATCTTCTCTGTGCATAAGCATTGATTCAGAAAGGAAAGAAGTAACGAAAGGAAAAAGTAGCCGAATTCTTGTCCGTTTTCTCTTAATGCATTTATTGTTGAGTAACCTTGGAGTGCAGCTGCATTATGCTTTGTTATGAACTATTTTATCGGCAAAATTTCATTGATTTTCTTCATTTCGCAATAGGGCCCGAGGTTTTCTTTGGAATTACTATGGCGACCATTGTTATTTTTAACGGTAAGTCTTGATAATTTTTATTTTGGAGTGTTCATTTAAGGCAGAGAATCAATATATTTCATATTTTGTATGGTTCATGTACCTAATATCAATATTCTTTGTCCGTAAATGCATATGTGAGTGTGTGAGTGCGCGCGTGAACGCCAGTAGGGAGGCAATGGTGTATTGCGGTATTCTATACAGTGCGTATCAAAAAATGTGTACCCGACTTTGATAGCATATAACCAATGTGACCTTGGAATATATTTCATGATAAAGAGGAACTTGTTTTCTGTCTAATGATACCTCATTCATGACTTTTCTGCCACGGATGACTGAGCACCAGCGTTTTTAAAAAGTGTCGTCAAAATCTATTTGTTCCAAGTTTGGGCTGATGCAACGAACTTGGGTCAAGCCATATGAATGTGTCACTTTAGTTAATCTATTTCCTGCTTAAAAATGCTCCTTTGTTTCAAACGATCCAGTACATCTAAGCTTTCACATGGCCTTGTTTCAACCCATATGATAATCTCAATTTATTTTAAATGCCTTTAACTTCTTGTCTCGTGATGACTAAAAACTCGCTGCATTGCACCATTTCACACCTTCATCTGCATAATGTGCATAAGGTGTTTTTCTCGAATAGTGCATGAACTCAACACTGTATAGTCATAAATTATTGGAAAACATTCTAAATTTTAAGTGCACATGAGTGCACATTTGGATAATTCCCAGTCATAAACACATAACGTGAAAGTTATTTGTGACTTGGGACGTGCTGCGCACATGTAGCCATGTTGTTTTCAAACATCTTCCTAATATTGTCACATTGTAAACATGTGCCTCTCAAAGTTCAATATTTGCAAGAGACTGTTGATAGTGAAATCGATTGTTGCTGGTCATCAGCTGTTAAGGATATAGTCTAATTCAAGTCACCCGTTTCTTCCTTCCGTTCAACGCTAAATGGCAACCTATGAATGGCAGGAAATTGCAAATACTCTTGTCGATTGTTACTTTCATTGTTACTAAAAAACAAAATACTGCTACGTTATTCTGACATTGACTATTTCCAATATATCTACTATGTATGACCAGTTATTTTTAAATAATGAGGAAGAAGAAGAACTGAAAGATGTGAACTCGCCGATTATGAGACAATATTTTTCTTCTGTTTTGAGGGTTGCATGTCGATCATTGAAAGTCATGTTTGTGCACGTTTCAATCATTCTCATTGGCGCATGATGTGATAGAAGCATGACGCCCGGAATTAGACAAACATAAATTCATCACACTTCGTAGCTGTGTTATATTTATCTTTGCTTTACAGCTCCTTATCTACTTCCAATAACGAGTCATATGGTATTATTCCCTTGTAGTGTAAATATTTATACAATTTTGTTCGTAAAAAAAACGAGTCGGTGTGGTTTTGTATTGTCTGTTTGCATCATTTTTGTAATTTTTAACAAATATTCTGGGATATCTACCCCAGAACATCTACCCCAGAACATCTAAACATAGACATTTAATATGGAATTCATCCCCAGACAACTAGTATACGCATCTATCCTCTAGAAGGAGGTGATCCCTTTTGGAGTACTATAGTTTCCTAAGGGGTATTTGTGCTGGGGTAGTTGTCCAGGGGTAGTGATCTGGATATGAAAATATTGTGATTACACGGGGAACAAAACTTCTATGAATGAATTATATACCATGCATTATTATTATCATGGAACTATCCTTTTGTCTTGCCTACAAACTTTAAGTAGGTCATTCACACCACCGAGTATTTCATCAATAATAAGACGATGCCCCGCGGTGCCAATGTTCTCCACCCTGTGTATTGTGGTGGTTATCAGGAATTACCTTCAAAAACGATATTTAAATATAAAGGAACTGGGTTATCAGTTTTGTGAAAAATACTTGAGGAGGTCGCCTTGTTTCAACATAAAAGAACAATATCAGAGATCGGTTCTCATTGTTTAGACGGATGTCTAAGATTTCAAATCACGTCTGCTAGTAATTGTATCATACGTTTTTGAAATAGATGTAGATACAAACTCAGCGTTTAGTAAATAGGTCACAGTCATGTGGTAGTATTTTTATAAAAGGGGAATACATGTATGTTAATGTTATGTGATCGATAGTTACCGAGAAAAAACTCTATGAACATGGTGAATAAAATAAATTATGAACGAACCGAAGCTGGAGAATGTAGAATTTTTAAATGTTGAAAGTCTTTGTGATCAATGAATTCATGTTCTCTTCTGTTTCCTTCCCTCCTCTCACTAACTAAATTGATTTCGTTCCATTAGCTGCCTCTGCCGTATATCAATCTGGAATGTATGCGTTAGCTGCCAAACTTCCAGAGGGATACACTCAAAGCTATATTGTCGGACAGGTGATTATAACCATATTAGTTGATGACTGTTTCCGCGGTGTTTGCGGTCAATGGAGTAATCCATGCAATGATTTAGGATTGAAAGATAGCAGGTGATCTTACTCTGGTATTACTTAAAGAGGAAAGTCAGTGGGCTGAATGCTACTAGAAAGAGATTTAAAGGAAGATTTCAGTTTCTATTACAATGTATATGTGCATTAATATTTCAGAATATGAAACAATATATTCTTGATGAATCTAGAAATACGCGTCATTTGTGTACCTGGGGAAAAGTAATGGAAGGAAGTCTGAATTAGTTGCAAAAGCTAAGCACGTCTGTGCATAAACGAAGTTTAGCACCCCTTACGTTTTTCATACCCCTTACGTTTTTCATACCATTTCGACTTCATCGAACAAGTTGAGTTGTACGTTACATACTTTAGTTTCGATTTATTTGATATGAGAATTCCCTTTTTCATACTTTTCATACTTTTCAATCTTCTAGGGAATCGGAGGAACGTTTGTTGCCGTGCTGTCAATCCTGTCGATAACGTGTACGTAGTATTATATACATATATTCTTTTATAGAAGGAAGAAGAAGGTATTTCGATCAACGTAATATGAACGAGCCTGGTCACCTGGACTTTGTTTGATTAGATATCTGGGTGGGCGACTATCTTCCCAGTGAGAAATGTGTTTTGTCATCGTCTTTTTTTTTCTTTCTCCCCCCCCCCCCCCCCCCCTCTCTCCCTTAATGGCCGACATTTAAATTGTGCCTCATTAAAACAGTTGTAGAAAATGCATCAATTGGATATTTTGCTTATTATAGTTTACCCATTTCCACCGGTATACTAGCACAATAATGTTCAGTGTCTGGATACTTCTATACATGGGCTAGGAAGAGAAGTGCTCCTTAAACAGTTTTTATATTTTGTTAAAGTTTAACTGTGTAAGCTGACTTTATCTTTCAAAATAATTATTAAAAAATACTCTATATATGATTAGTTGCAGGAAGTCTCCGAAGTGCCGCTATCGGTTACTTCTGTTGTGCCGTACTGGTCCTCCTCATATGCCTGCTTACGTACATCATGCTTTTTAAACTGGTAAGAACAAGCAGAGAATTATATTTCGAGTGAGAATCAAAAGAACAATTATTAAACGTTTTAGGACTAAATTATGACAGTAACAGTTTTTGTTTGTAAACAAATATTTAGGCATTTTACTCCCAGTGTTAAAGATCGTATGCTCGATCTGTAATGAAAAAACACCAGTCAGAAAAAAATTGGAACCAGCGGGATTCGAACCTGTCATCTACTGCTTGCCGGGCAGCGACTTAACCACCAGACTATTCTGGTTCACGGCCAAGTCATGATGAACTGGAATCAAATACCCAAGATCCTCTTCTTTCTGACTCATTAATATTCAAACGGTCCGCCGTAGACAACGGTTAGTAAACGAAGAAGCTTGATGGGAGGAATTTTAATTTGTAAACACTGGGAGTAAAATGCCTAAAATTTGTTTACAAATTAAAATTCCTCCCATCAAGCTTCTTCGTTTACTAACAGTTTTTGTTGTTTATATCATTACTATTTGATTATCACATTGTAGACAAATTTAAGAGAGAAAAACAAAACGTTGGGTTGAAGAGAACTGAAAAGCGTTTGATTTCAAGGATTTGGATTTTGAAAGAAAGCATTATTTTGATATCGCTGTTTAACGACGAGACCTTACATTCTGTGCTGCATCATTGTGGTTCTTGAAGAGCACTGCCTAGACTGATCTAGACTTTATGTAGTTGAAGAATCCGTTTTCGTAATCATTAAAGTACTCGACTAAAGACATTTTATAAATATTTCATCTTTTCCGCGTGCAGCCGATCGTGAAGTACTACATAGGTCTAGTTAGTATGGTTACTGACGACAAAGAGGCTGAAGCTTCCCAGGATGATCCTAACAATCAGTCTCCTCCACTCTGGACCATCTTCAAACAGGTAATGGTCCAGCACCGATCTCGCTAAATACAATGGATCGGATGTGAACGAAATTATTGTCAAATGACGGAGGACGTCATTGCAACAAGTCATTTACACCGGGTCATAGATTCGATTGAATGAAAAAACGCTCATGATTGTGAACAATACAAAAGGATGCTTTGAAGAGAGAGAGTGGGAGAAAAATGATTTTTTGGAAAGAGAGGAATTCTTTGTACCGGTAATCGTTGAGGTATTCTTCCATGTTTTGTTTTGTTTTGTTTACATTGCATATTGTTATATGTACATATATTCCTGTGCTTCATTGAACCCGTCTAATATCGTAGTTAGATCCGTTTGTCTCACGTTATGTCATGTAGCATATATGATCATCATAAAATGTACCTTCTTTCATATAAATCAACGGTATGATTTATAAAAACGAGTGCAATTTCAGTTCAAGCACCTCGTATATCCTTTCATGATTTCATGAACAGGTGGTATGTCGAGAGGCCAACTAAAGGAAACGCAAGTTGCGATGGGGGTAAAAATCAAAAGGAAGTTTACACTTGAAAAGTATGCGCCGTTCAAGGACTTTGCTCTGTCTGCTGACATTGGAGTTTGAAATAAAATCACTTTTCTCATAGGATTAGGATTGTTGATAATCTAAGTCAAAATGAAAAGATGTTCCATTGAGTTAGAATCCATTATCTAAAAAGACGTCACTTTACACGGGTAAGGCACATAGTGCAAACACTTTAGAAATAATCGCGGATGAAATTATCTATTGTTACAGATAAAAAGCGTCGAATCGGAAACTCATCGGAAGATAAAGGTTCAAATTAATTTCCTATTAAAAGGAGATCCATGGGTTATACAAACAATGATTCCATTTTATTTGCCATTTCTAACTACTCTTTCCCTGATGTCATACTCCACTATCACGTCCGGGATCTTGTAACGAGTCAAACGCAGTCATACAATTCCTTAACCTGATTTAAAAAAGGGCTTATGGAATGAAACCCCAGTTATTCCACTTGCATAAAAGACAAAGTACAGTCACATCCATGAAAGTACTGTGATTATAACGTTATCGCGGCGACAGTCGCTCCGACAATCACTCCGCGATCAAATTCCAACAGTCGAATTTATAACTAATCTGTACCCAACATCCCACCTAACTTGAAATATAAACCAAGTCTTAATTAAGAGTGGGGCAGATGTCGCCGTGACAAAATGTAAGGTCACCGGCAGTGTTTCTTACATGTACTTGAAATATACCGGTATGCCTCGAACACTAGTTGGTAGAAACTGTTTCGGCTATTAAACCCTTATTGAAGCAAAATTATTATGACTTATTACAAAGTACTTGATTAGGGTACTAATTTTACCAGGCAATGGTATATCTTATGGGGTGTTGCAAGAAAGTTGCAATCAATTGCAAATTGTAAAGCAAATTAGAACAACCATTCTGATTGGTTCAGGGTCTGCCCATTCAAGAAGATGCGCTTGCAACAATGATTTTAATTGGTCAGTACCGATCAGTTGCAACATGCAATCAATCGCAACTTTCTTGCAACACCCCATTAGTCCCACCTTTGAGCCGGGCCTTTGAGGAGTTGCGACAAGTTCCAGTATATCACAACTCAAACTCGAGTTTGATATCAGTCCATTTCCAAGCATATAAAATAGGTGATCGTAACACTGCGATTGTTTATAGAACTTGCAATCGATTTTTACAAATTTAAAAAAAATACTTGCAATCGATTCGATCATTCGCAACCCTTTGTAAGACGGGGTCCAGTATTATTTGCCCCAAATTAAAAACCATATTAAAAGAAAGACAATTTTCAATTTAGTCAAGGTACCCGAATCTTGCGATGATAACAAAAAGGTATATTTACTTTTTAAAGACAATATTTAATATTAAATCACTTTCAAATCTGAATCTTTCGAGGTCACGTTTAAATCTATTATTTTCTCGTAGATCATGTAAAATAACATTACGGTACTCATATTTTCAATTCATTATCCCACGCTGTGCTAATTTGGATTTCGTTTAAAGGCATGTTAAATTCCGGTTCGCTAGTTTTTCGTACATGGGTAACTGCCGTCGCGGCTGTTATGGTCAAAACATCAATAAATTATAATTTCTATTCAATTTTATGTGAACATGAAGAAAAAATAGAGAATGAACCCATGTACATACTGCGGGATACGATTTTCGAAGAAACTTAAAATGGCGCTACGGGACTACAATTTATTCGCCGCGTACCTGTTTTTAATATGTCAGTGATGTGTGCTTCCTTTATAGATCATAATGCAAGTGTTTAACATCTGGTTGACCTTCTTTGTGACCTTGGCTATCTTCCCTGTGGTATTGGCTGGTATTCCGTCTGTTGCTGAGAAGCCGTCCTACTTCCAGGAGGTCTACTTTATCCCTCTCTGTTGCTTCTTCACCTTTAACCTCGGAGACTTCTTCGGGAGCCTCCTCCCATCATGGTTTAGATGGGTAACTATCGGCGCCGTTGCGAATATCATGATCAATAAATTATACATTTCAATTTCCATGTTTTGTGAATATGAAGAAAAGTAGTGGTACGTAGTATTTTTGAGGTTTTGGCTTGCTGACATGTTTCGGCATGTTCATGATGATGTTGCAAGTACGATGTCAGAATATCAATATATTTTGTTTCATACATGTGACGTTTTTGTTTTTACTCATTGTTTAATACATCATTAATTCATATGTAAATCGATGATCCAGTTGAACCTTTTGTCAGCCAAATTGAGCACATCTTCATTTATAATCTTTATCTTATGTCGTAGGATTAGAAAATCCATCAATTCAACTGAATGAAAATAACGTATTGTGAAAAACTTACGTTGGGTTTATGACACAAAAATGTGCTAGTCGTAATATGTTTTGATCAAATTTTGATAAGCATGATGTTAATTTCGCTGGAAATATGTCTTCATAATTTCAGAAATACTCTAAATTCACATGGTTGCTGGTTGCTAGTCGCCTGTTGTTCTTCCCAATCTTCATATTCTGTAACTACCGTCCAGACGATCGCACTCTTCCCGTCCTAATCAACAACGACTACGCCTATGCTTTCCTAGTGGTGATCATGTCGGTATCCAATGGCTATCTCAAGACCGTCATAATGATGGATGGACCAAAGTAAGAGTTTTGTAAATATTTATTTTTATGCCTCTGCCACCGAAGGTAGTGCCGGAGGAATTAGGTTTTGGGGTTGTACGTCCGTCTGCCCCGCTTTCTCATTAACGCGATATTCTAGGTATGAATGTCAAACTTGGTGCTAGTATTTTCACCATAGGATTAGGAAGACGATCAGATTAAATTTAGGGTTATAAGGGTCAAAGGTCATAGAGATCAATTTCTCAAATTTCAGGTTTTTAGCCTCATGAACACGATATCTCAGAACCATTTGAAGTACATGTATGAACTTTTAACCTGGTGCTAGTATGTCCATGTACTACCATTGGAAGACGATCAGATTAGATTGTGGGGAATGTAGGTGCTAGGGTGCTATTATTCCAAAAAACTTCCTGACCAATTTGTGCTTTTAATAGTTGACAAGAATACGATTTGGAAGGGGGAATGGGTATACTATTTAAAAATCTGTAATTTCCTGGTAAGTTAGTAACAATATGACATATACATGTATGTGTTTAATGTTTATGAAACTTTTAATTCGGAACTCTGACTTTTTTCTTTTTCTTTCTCCAGGATGGTATCCAATCCGAACTGGGCAGGTAAAGCTGCATCTATGATGGTCTTCTTCCTAATTCTAGGAATCTTCTGTGGCATCCAGTTCTCCCTTTTCTTCCCATGGATTGTTACTCGATAATCACTGCTGTCGGCTGGAAACTTTCCAAAGATGATGAGATGATGCCCCCACTGTCCTGTGTGTTTACTACCAAGGACGTAGCCATGCTCAATCTTGGGACTAGACCAATTTGTGCTGAGCATCAGGCTCATGTCGCCACCTGGTGTGGCCAAGAGATAGCACAATTGTATTCACTCCCCCATGGCTACGGCTATGGTATATCATGCTGTGCGTGTTCAATGTGTAGCTGCTGTTTGTGACAAGCTTCAGGCTCCCAGACTCTGAGCCGTTTTGGTGGAATAGGTGTAGGGAGTTTGGATATCACCTTGCATGTGAAAAATTAGAATTGTACAGAAGTTGTTGTTTATCTTTTGTTTTGATTGTTCATATAGGACCTGTATGTTGTGTTTCAAATGTACAAAATTTGGACCTGTACATGAACCCAATTACACTGAAAACTCAGTATCACAATTACCTTGTTATATCAGGCTAAAAAAACAATAGAATATAAAGAGTTGGGACCGGAGACCTCTTTATACCGAGTTTACACTGTATTTTTTAGTTTATCCCTTTTCATATGCACATGTACATGTATAACTTAAATTTTTCTCTAGACTAGACTCCTATTTTAATTCAAGTACGCTGTACTTATAAAGCCAAATTACCATTCAGATCTTTGGTGTACAATTTATGTATAAATATATTTAAATAACTTTATCCCTTTTCAAAGTTAACAAAACAAATTTATAAAAACTAATAAATTAGTTTACTAATTGTATCATGAACCTCATCAGTGTGTGGACATACACTCACCATGATAGTGTATTACATTTTCAACTCATGCAGTCTCTCTATATTATGTGTATTGTTTCACTAGAATCGAGCAGTGTTTTCCTTGATAAAATGGCAGAGGGAAACCTGCCTTCTGAACATGATCCTTATTTATGGAAGTGTGAGTGTAAAATGAATTTTACTAGTAATGAAATTAGTAATGATGACTTCAACTTATATTGTAAATCAACTTCCATTTGTATGACAGACTTGTCATATGATTAAGCAGGGTAACCATTACTTTCTAACAAAAGTACTTATTAATAGGTAGTATTTTCATTACATGTTTTTTCAAAATATGTTTCTGACCTCTTTACAAAATTTCTGATATGTCATTCCTATTTCTGCACTTCATACATCATTCTTTCAGTCTCTGTGTACATGTATTAGCATATCATTGTCAGTATGCCTAGCTTTATTCATCTCAATTCTAATTGTATTACACAGCCAAGATTAAAATTGCAGACATAGCTTGTGTAAAAAAAATATACAGATAACAGGTGGCTGTGAGTGCATTGGTCAAAATTATAAACTTTAGAATTGTATGAAACCAAGACAGTATGACTGCTGAGATTTAAAAGGGAATCTTGAGTTCTGAGAAAGGTAAAAAATGATTTGTGAGCTGTCTCATTCCTTTTATGTCATTTTGGAAGAACATCATAGAAACATCCCCTGAAAATGATTGCTCTTCAAATGTTCTTATATTCAAATATGACTAGAAATAGCTGAAATTTTTGGGCCGAACATTCATGCCACTTGTGTGTGTCGTCCCATATACCCATTTCTGCTTTTTGGTGAGATTGGGTCAATTATCTATTTTGATGATTAAAAGACAACACAATAAACCAATTCTATGTACACATGGTCAACCTTTCTTAATTGCTTTGCATGACCAGAACTCAACTTTATCTTTAAAATTGCAAACTTGTATAAAATCTACATTTCTTGCAGTATTAGGATTAGGGTTTACTTGATGGGCATATAGATCATATTACGAGTATGTGTACCATAGCTACGTTCAAATTCAGTATTGAAATAATAGGTCATCAATCAGTAGATGAAGCTTTTATACATGTACATTCCAAATCATGTGCTGGAGACTTTAACAGGGTCACTATCTACCTGAATCTGCCTTACTGTGTATTTAAAAAAAAAAGTTTTATTATAATGTGTGTCTACAAAATTCTATGTTTTACCAGTTTCTTGCTGTTCGGACCTTTATTTGTTGCTGTTCAGTATAGTAAATTATATGTACTGTAGTTTATCTTCTAGTAACCTGTAATGTCCAGTAATGTCTGTTTTTTTTTTAAATTAGCTATGCCCTCACACCTTCCACACTGCCTTAACAGCTTGTGTATTATAATACCCTGTATCACCAGCACAAAAATATAATCACTTGTAAATTCTAACACCCAAAAAATTGATAATTACTGCAATTATCAAGTAGCATCTCTTGAAAGTGTGTTATACCGCTGCAAAAAAGTCCGAAATTTCTGTTCGAATTGAGCTTCAGGATTTTTTAAAAATTTGTTTTTTGTAACTTCTGCTGATAAGTTGGTGCATGTACATTGTACATAGGTGTAAATGCTAAGTATAACTTTGTTGAGTTGAAAAATGAAAGCAAAAAAATATATTTACTGAAAAAAAAGTTTTGACTTTTTATGTCTATATTTGAACTTTGTGCCTTTCTACTTTGAAATATTAAAAAAAAAAAGTTGAATAATGTGAAAAGTGATCACATTTAATCACGAGCAGATGTGATTTTAATCAAGAATTGATATACAGCAATTGATGGTGATTGTGAATGAATAATGAATATGTGTGGACCTTATTATGAAAAGATGTAACATTTGAAGGAGTAAATGTGTGGTAATCATCAGAAACATGTTTAGGCTCCTTTTTTTTCTTCTTTTTTTTGGGGAAAAATACTGAGCCAGTCTTTGCAGTGTCATCTCTACAAATGACTGGTGGTATGACGGCCTCAAAATGCATAGACATGTACAGTGGAACCTTGTTATAAAGAACACTTTTATAACAAGGTCATTTTGCCTGTCCCACTTCTTTGTATTCTATTGTTTTTTAATCCTGATATAACAAGGTTTCGCTAATAAAGAGGCAATATCCTTGGTCCGGACGAGTCTGTTATAACGAGGTTCCACTGTATCGTAGAAATGAAGATAAGATATTTAGTTTACTTTGCCGTGGCTTGTACTGAGCAAAGTGAAGTTCCATGTCATAAGGCATTTCTACACCATTGGAGGATTTAATGTTACTGGCCGTTTTGAATGAATGAATTTATTTTTCATTTATTTTGCAGTTTTCATTTCAGTTCTAAATCTTTTACGAGGTAAAATCATATTAGAAAGTCTTGTGCTCCAATGATTGTAGCATACTTATGTAACAAAGTGGTATGGTTTGGAAACTTGAATTGGGTGGTACATGTACATGTATTTTTATTGAAAGAGCAAAAGCACTCTTGTTTTTCTTGTTTTTTTGCAACAGGCAGATAAATCAATGACCAATGGATAAAAAGAAATAAAAATAATTTCACTTTGTCAATCATAACCTGCATTAGTATTGTACAAACTTTTGAGGGAACATCGGTTATTAAAATTGCACTTGGTGGTAAAAATATCGTATCCTGCCTATTTCATGTATTTACCATTGTACGTGTACCTGCTTTTGGACAAAGACATTTTATGTCTGCACAGAAACAGCTGTACATGTACATGTATATGAAGTTGTTTGTCAAAATTTGAAGCTTATGAAAGAAGAATATTTACCTATTAATTTAACATTACATGAAAATGAACCTTACATAGGTGTGAAATGTATACAAGTAATTGTAAGGTTTGGAATTGAAAAATGCCAAATAATGGCTGGCATACATTCAATGTACCAGAAAGTACATGTATTTCTAAATATGGCTTTCTTTTAGCTTCTGGATCTTCAAAAGTGTTAAGGGAAAAACACCTAGGGGCTACCACTGCTACACATGTTGTATACATGTACAAGTAAAGGCAACATCTCTCATATATAGCTAAATAAATGAATGTACTTTCAAAAATTGACAAGTAAATGCAGCAATTAGACAAGACATACTGTATAAGTCCCATTAGCATGTTGTAAACTTGTACCTTTTAAAGGGTAAGGTATCAGACCACTGCCGAGACCGAATGTTTTAGTTTTGAATGTGTTGGATCTTCAGAGTTATACATGTATTGATATAATAAAGTCAATAACAAGGAAGAGAATCATTTGTATTAGAAGTGCATCTTATTTCAGTGATGACATTTGCAAGGCCAACAAATACTGAGCTCCCATCACATGACAATAGCACAAGGCTGCAAGCTACTCTCATACCAACATATTACTGCAGAATCACAACTCCCCTATTAGTCAATTAGGATCCACCTCTTCTAATGTAAAAGCAGACAACTAGATCAGAACTGACTGATGATGAAGAGTGCTTTGTTACAGAACAGTACTATTCCAGGAAAATATCATTACCCATGTTACAAGACGACAATAAACTTAGAAATTGATTTTGCAGCACAAATTCAAAACAAATATTTTTTTTCTCTATTTTCAAATTTGTCTGCATGTATGCACCAGCAAAATGGAAACTAGTTATCACTATCAAAATCATCTGAATAGTCATTCTGTCCATTATCATTGCTCAAATCTGGCTTAAGTTCTAATGTATTAATCTCTGAACTCTCCAAAGTGTTTGACAAAGTTAAACCTGGGGCTAGCACAGAAACATTGGATATAGAGCTCGTCTGATCTAGTGAGAGCCTTGGTTTGGGTTGGGGAGGTTGGCTGAAGACTGCAGACTTTACCATTGATCGTCTTGCAATGGGTACAGGAGAATTGGCGGACATCTGAGGTTGAGGTATGCTCAGAACACTAGGAGGACATTTGGAGCTTGTGCTACTACTGCTTGATTTTGAAGGCGGATTTACAACATATGATGGATTCTCTACCTTTGACGGCTGACCCTCAACTATCTTGTCACTTCTGGCAGATTGCACAGATTCTGCCGTCTTGTAACTGCTGCCACTAGAATGATCAGAGTCTGTATGCTCCACGGAATGGTCCTGTCTAGCATACGATGATGTCCCTGAGGCAACAGACGATTGAATGTTGGCTAGCTCCTGCTCACCTGTTGATACATACCTATATGAATCATCAAAGTCATCAGAATAACCTTGAGTAGGTGTAACAGGTTCTGGGGGTTTATCATCATCTTGTGAACCTTCTGGGAACCCTGGTACAGACACACATTTTGGACCTTCTTGTTGACTCTCATCTGAAGATGACTCACTATCATCATTGTAATCTTGAACTGAAGCAGTTGGCAAGTGAACACTGATGCTACGAACACTTTTCTCACTTCCACTCACATCTGTACATGAAAGGAGTAAATACAGTATATATTGTATGTGAAAAGTAACCTCTGTAGTTCTTCACAGGCATTAGATCTCACCATTTATACTTCTATTTCTCTCTTAATATAATAAAAAAAGTCTATTTAAATCGATATGATGCAATGTTAAATATCAAAGGACAAAGATCAGTAATCCTCACTTAATCTGCACAAAAGAAAACAAAACTTATCGCCAACTTATTTAGCACCAACCATTAAACTATCTTTGCTTTTCAGGTTGACACGAGGGTTGGTCTCATTATTGTAATTATTGTATCTCATAGGGGACTTTAAATTTGCACTGTGTAAAATTCTTTCTTTCACGTCTTCAAAATTTTTTCACTAAATTGTATCATATCCAGTGTTTTATACTGATGCAGCTTTAACATAAGTAAAAAATATATTAGCCAAAATACCTTTTCCGTCAACACTGTGCTTTTTAGTAGGATCCTCTTCATATACAGGCTCATCTGCATTCTCACCAACAGGCTCTAGAGTAGGAATCTTGAAGGTTTCTGCGAAGAAAACAAAGTACATGTAATTGGAGTAAGCTTTGAACATTGGATAAATATCACAAACTACAACAAATTAGGAATAGAACAAAGCCCTTTTTATAAATTATTATACAAATAATGAATGTTTATGAGTGCAATGGAAAGAATATTTTCATGAGTTGAAAGATGGAATGTTCCATTCAATGAGGCGAAGCCGAATTGAATGGAACAGATTCCATCTTTCAACGAATGAAAATATTCTTTCCATTGCACGAATGAAAAAAATTCATTATTTGTTTTATACAACATCTGAGTAGATCCAATATAAGTGCGTTGTATTATTATTATTATTATTATTATTATTATCCTTGTTATTTGTACAATAAAATAAATATATGTACTTACAATTGTCCAGTCAGCGCTGCGGTCAAATGCCAAAGGTTACGGCGCTGGGCCGGTCGCTCGCGAGCGTAAAATAACACATAGATCTATGGGCAAAGTCCGGTAAGTATCATTACGTGCGCTGTATCGCAGCCGCGCATTACACTGAAAAGGTCGAGGCGTTGAATGGAAAAAATCGTATGGAACAAAAATGCACGCTAGCTAGCGCTAAACCATGGAATGGAACAAATATTTAATAACATGTGACCTATTATTCTCCAATCAAATTACAAGGATCTACTCAGGTGTTGTATAAAATCATATAAACATTAAAAAAATTATATCACTCAAGTCATGTTTAAATAAACATAATCATACCCATTCCTCTCATGAATATCTCAGTGGCATCTTCCACATCCGGTTGCTCCTGATCTAGATGCCTGGTAATCTCTGTAGATATGTTTAATAGCCTCAGGTGATGGCAACATGATCTCTGATGGATGAGGAGCTGAGGGCCTCCGCTTGGACTCCTCTTCACGCATCTGAGCAGCAGCTCGCATCTGGAATTCGATCTCTGCAATTCGTTCCTCTTCTTCTAATTGCCGAAAGGCTTCGGGATTGTGTCTTTGGATGCGAAGTTTTTGGGAGTTGGTCATTTTGAATTTAAGTTTGGTCTCTTTTTGTCGTTTGCCATATCGAGGCTGTTGTCTTAACCAACCTTTTGAAGCTGGTACTCCAGAAGGAGGCTTGGCACATTCTTTGTGTTTAAGACGATAACTTTTCTGAAGAGCCTTTGACTTTGATACCTGGAGCTCCTCCTGAACTTGAGATTTGCTCTTATGTATTCCATGAGTTTCATATTCCACAGGGCATTTAGCAGTTTTCTGAAAGTCAAATTTTTCTTTACCATGCAACATATGTCCAACTGTATCAGAGTTCCTTCTGTTCAAAATACTCAATTCTCTCAGCAGGGCCTGAAGGATGGGGAGTTTGTGAAGATTCTCTACATTGTCAGATGTTTTGATTTCTGTCTCTGCAATATGAGGAGCACTCTTGGCTCTTTCTTTACTCTGGAATTTACACTGCACACGAGAGTCGACATGCTCATCAGTAGATTTATCTTTCCTTCTGTTCCTGAGGATCTTCCGTACATTTGGGGAAGAATTATACTCTGGAGGATGTATCACACACTGAACTTCAAGTTCTTTCCTACTATCCAAATCGGATGAAAGGGTGTGACTGTCACAGTAGTCAGGGACAGTCCCATTACTACTGCTCAACAAAAGACCTGGGGAACTTTGGTGTTGGAAGGGATGCTCTTGCATTCTGTATCTCATACTCTCTCTCACTTTGACATCATTTTCTGAATTATATATCAGAGGTGGAGGAATGTGAGTGTTGGTGATAAACAAATCATTTCCTTCATATGCAGGAATAATGTATGCTCCTTCATTTTCTGTTAGATTGTGATCTGTAGCCATTCTTGAAGATTTTGGGGGTCTTTGTTTGCTCTTTGTCAAAGCTGCAAATCCCACTTTGTCATGTTTGTTCACTTTCTGTGTGTCCTCTGTAGTCTGGCGTGTAAAATCTACTCCAGTGGCTCCAGTATCTTCACCATTTTCATGACCAAAGTGATGATCTGCACTTTGGGGAACAATCACAGGGCTAGTTGAACTTGGCAGTTTATGACTTTCCCCTTGACATGCTTGATCTGCTCTCATATTTTCACCACCAGTTACAAGTACATCTTTGGCTACTGCAGGTTCCTTCTTGTTCTTAGCTAGTGATGCATCAGCAATGTGAGGGATGAGATTTCCACCAAGGCTGAGTAAACGAATCCCCAATGATATCCATCCTATCTCAGTTCCCATCAAATTAAATATTGGGAATTTCCCTTGAATACCATGAACAGATGGGACAGAAACTCCAAATTCTGAAACATCCTTTCTAATTCTGTGTATAACCTCTTTCAATGATACATTGCAGTGAGCTATCAACTTGGGGACAGTCGTCCAAACATCAACAATCATGATGTAGAGAGGTGTGTTGTCAAGATGAGAAACAAGAGAGTTTAATTTATACTTGTAAAGGGACGACTTGCCCTTCTTAAATTCATGGTTACCATGCCGATCTTTCAGTTCTTCAAGCTGAGGTGGAATGTTTTCTTCATATTCCCATGTATTTTGAATAGCTCCCTTCAGTTGCTTTGCTTCTGATTCATCCAACTGTTCCACCATAATGGAAGGAAAGTCCAAAAGCCGAAATGCGACTGCGGGCATACGACAAATCACGGTGTGTGGGTCCATTCGTAAAGAGTTTACGGCCAATTCCAAAGAAAACAAAGATTCATTGTCATCCATTGTGAGTTCACTTCTCTGTACATCACATTACGATTTAAAACTTCCCTATCAATCATACATTGAAAGAAATCGACAGAGATTGTACCATACGTAATAAATCGAAAACAAAATGCGTAAATCCAGCCTCTACAACAAGTCTCTGGCGCCAATAGTTCGCTATTATTTACCAAATCAAACAACAACCGGTATTTCGTAGACTTTCCTACAGACACTTTGCGTTTTTACAAAATCTTTACGATATATTTTAAAAATTAAAAATAATTTTAAACCATTAAAATGACATTTGAAAAATATTTTCTTATATGATGAGGACAACAATATTGAAATTGACCAGTCTTATCATGTTGCGACGTGATAGATATATGATTCTACACAGAAGTGTCATACAACCTGGAAGCTAGGCTATCACAACAAACGTGCACTTCGATTCTGGGATTCCAGCTGTTGTGTTACAGAGTACAGTTAGCAGGAGCGCCTTCCTTTATACACCCACGACTCCCGGCGTGGGGATCCGGCTGTACCGTACTACTTCTACTAGGCCTACTACTAATAGCTTATCATCGGGTGAGAAGCTGTCTATCCTGACAGTGGTAACTAAGAACTGTTTAAGATGGCTAATAATTCAAGGGTCAGGCATATTTTCTTGACGGGTCCACCAGGTAAAGTATACGTACCGCCGTTACTGACATAACGATAATTATGTCATATTCCCCCTAGCATGCCTAGGGCCTATTGAATTTAATATCCTACAGGCTACACTAAAGTAAAAATACATTGTTACAAGTAAACGTTGCACTACAATTAGATCAGGGAATTGTAGACTTGTTCTTATTTAGTTACATTTCCCTGGTCAGATCTAAAAAGTAAAATAGGTCTAGACTAGACCGAAAATTCTGTCTCTCGTTCGTCAGTTCGTATAGCCTCTTCACTTAGACTTGTAACTTAGAGACAGACATGGCAGAAGCGGGCCATTCGATCTCCTGTGCAAACCGACTACACACCGACATGTTGTAAGATGTACATGTAGTTGGAAAATATGGCTATAATTTTATTTTTCCTCATGCATGATATCGGTGATTAAATTGATTAGGCCTAGGCTCTACTCCTTTAGTTCAAGAATCTGTTCAACTTACCAATTTGACTGTATAATCCATTTAATGCTCCTTTTTCAGGTAATTCAGGGTCCAAGGTATTCTCCGTTTGAAAATCTTGCAGTTGCAGCCGTTATGTGTTTAGTCGGTGTACTGGGTCGGTTTGCACAGCAGATCGAACGGCCCGCTTCTGTCTTCAAGCGAAGAGGCTAACGAACGAGAGACAGAATTTTCGGTCTAATTTAGGTAGATCTATTTGACTTTTTAAATTGACTCTAGAGGTCCACTTAATACTTATTGTTAAACACTTATTTCTCAACCATATCCAACGTTAATTGATAATTTTTCAACTATTAGATCCAGTAATAATACATGAATTTAGATTTCAGTTCCTTTTATATTGTGTTTGGGGAGGGGGGGGGGTAAAATTTAGAGAAGTAATATAGGATTTACGGTACAGATCAGTCATTCACATACATATTATCTTATCATGATAATTAATACATGCCTCTTATTGTCATAACAACATAAGTTTAAATTATTACACACGCCGATGAAATCGGAAGTGTTATGTAAAGGACTCTGTATGTTTCTTTGTTTCTTTGTTTCTTTGTTTGTTCGTGTACAAGATAACTAGAGAGCGGGTGAACGGATTTGCACCAAATTTTCAGGGAATGTTCGGATAGAGACAGGAAAGAATCGATTAGATTTTGGTGATGATCGGTTGTCCCTGCAAATTCTGTGTGACCTCGAAGGTTTAACCCCATAGTAAAGTATAGGAACTTCAGTTCGGATAGTGACAGGAAAGAATCGATTAGATTTTGGTGATGATCGGTTGACGCCTGCAAATTCTGTGTAACCTTGTAGTTTTGACCCCATAGTTAGTATAGTATTGAAACTACTCTGTAGCGCCGCTAAGGCGTGGGTCTGCCGCCTTTGACGGCCTTTCTAGTTGGATATGAATTCATTTGTAATTTTTCTGTATCATCTAATATAATATTTAGACCAGGGATCTGGTTTTGCTGTGTCGACTAATGATCGATGTTGTAGGTTTAGTTTTTAAAACATCAATCATGAGAATGTAGACTAGATTAAAAATTCAACTTTATGTTCTTGTAATTAATTTATAATTAGACAATATATAGACCTCATCATAATGAACTTTATCTGTTTCAGGAGTTGGAAAGACAACCTTAGTGAGAAAAGTATGTTCAGAGTTGATGTCAAAGTCGATTCCTCTTCAAGGTTTCTACACAGAGGAGCTGAGAGAAAGTGGAAAGAGAACTGGCTTTGATATCATCACACTGGATGGACATCGAGGCTCATTGGCAAAAATCGGGTGAGCATATGAATAAGAAAATGAAGATATCAAGATTAACAGAGCTTCAACTTCTAAAAAAGATTCCATGAGTTTCACTCCAGGTCAGAATAAAGACATGTGTCTTTATTCTGTTTGTATACTGTGTATGTGTTCAAATGAAATATACTGTAGTTTCTTACATTATATAAATCAATTGCATTTGATGTAGGGGTCAGTAACAGATATTTTCATTCAGTTTCTATCTCTGAAGTACCTAACTTTGTATAGTGCAAAATAAATCATCTATGTATCTTGTATGCCTTATTTCTTTTACTTCCTCCATCATCCCAATACACAAAATAAATTTTGCAGAGGCCAGAAAGGGCCAAAAGTTGGACAGTACACAGTCAACCTTCAATCATTTGAAAGGTTAGCATTGCCAGTGCTCATTCCAAAGGTAAGAATAAATGGAATATTTGGGTCTTTCTTCTCCCAGATCATATTGATTTTGTGACTTACATGTAGATGCACAAAGCTTACATTGTATCTGGACTGCAGACTGTAAGATTTTGATTAAGCATTAATGTTGTTTACTGCAGCTTTTTGGAATAACATTTTTACAGTCCATCTTTATTTGGCATACCATTTAGCAATCTAAATACATGTACATTAATTGGCATTTCTTTTTTATATTTGGGGTAGTATTTTGAAAATTTGTAGTCAGATAATGTGTGCTCCAATTATAAGTAAGGGATATGGACACTTGGACAGTGACTCAAAATATCTTAATGCTTCAAATGTATTTGAATTGAATTTGAATAAAGCTGAATATTAAAGTAATACTGGAACTGGGAAATGAATTGTAAAATAAATGGTGCAACATGCATATAACCTGTCTTGGACATATATGACCATATTATCAATGTGACATTTAAATCAGAGAGACTCTTCACCAGTCTATGTAATTGATGAGATTGGTAAGATGGAACTCTTTAGCCAAGGATTCATCCAAGCAATCAGAAAACTTCTTGATCAACCCAAGACAACAATTCTTGGAACCATCCCAGTCCCGAAAGGAAAGCCTTTTGGCTTGGTAGAGGAAGTCCGCAGCAGACCAGATGTGCAAGTCTTTACAGTAAGTAATTTATTTTGAAATTTGAAGTAAACCTTTATTCTAATCTTTAATTTGTAAACCAATCTTTCAGCATATTCCTCCCAGTGTTAAAGATCGTATGCTCGATCTGTAATGAAAAACACAAGTCAGAAAAAATTTGGAACCAGCGGGATTCGAACCTGTCATCTACTGCTTGCCGGGCAGCGACTTAACCACCAGGCTATTCTGGTTCACGGCCAAGTCACGACGAACTAGAATCAAATACCAAAGATCCTCTTCTTTCTGACTCATTAATATTCAAACGGTCCGCCGTAGACAATGGTTAGTAAACGAAGAAGCTTGACTGGTTCCAAATTTTTTCTGACTTGTGTTTTTCATTACAGATCGAGCATACGATCTTTAACACTGGGAGTAATATGCCGAAAGATTTGTTTACAAATTAAAAATTCCTCCCCAGTCAAGCTTCTTCGTTTACTATTCTAATCTTACGTGAACAATACTATTATTAGAGTTGGAAAATGTTTGTTCTGTACAGTGTAGTTAGACCATAGGCCTGTATCATCTGTATTGCATTGCTTATTAGCATAACATGTGTTGGCTCTTGTCCGGAAAGTGAAATTTTCAGGGACATAAGTATAAACTGTATTTCTGTTTTTTTGCAAATGAACACACTTGCTCCCTTGTATACATTTCTCTTTCAGATATCAAAGGACAACCGAGATGGCATCATAGAAGATATCTTAGAAGCAGTCAGTCAAGCAAGGTCTCCAGGGAAAACATGATAAATATAGGACTATAGCTATCTATCCCATGAGACAATCAGATGGATGTTTGTACATGTACTAGGAGACAATCAGATGGATGTTTGTACATGTACTACGAGACAATCCAATAGATGTGGGCAAGAGCTCATTGAAAACAAGGCTACACATGTATGGACAAGAGGTGTGTGCACAATCCATGTTGCTAAGTGGAGCTCATCAAACATAATTAACTTGATACAATTTTTCTAGAATCGGCTTTATGACATTTTAAAGGTGTAATACATGTAATGCCTCAGGCACCAAGGGAACAGAGGCATTATGATGACAGCACAAAGGAATTGATCATCATTCCCTTTTTTCAGTCACTACTATGCTTGATATAGTTCTAACTCATTTATACTGAAATCGGTAAGGACATTCTGGGGGTGCGTGAAGAGATTCTCATTAACAAGAAAACTAATTTTCTTCTTGTTTCTGTAGTTTATGAAAGAGTGTACATTAGGTATCTCCAGACCTGAAGTATACCTTAAAAATTGTCCACCTAGCAATCACTCTGTATGAATGACTTCCAGGTGTGACTTCCAGGTGTTGGGCCAAGCCATGGGATAGATCCTTGACCCTTGATAGTGACATACACCGTCTTTAATGTTGCCCGATTCTTCTGTGCTCAGTTTCATTTGATCTTTATATTTGGTGGGAACCAGGCTCAAATTCTCAGTAACAAGATATTTTTGTTTGAATACATGTATCACTTCCTATCATGATACAGTGGGACCTTCATATTCCCATAAAATTCAATGTGTATTATTTATATCATGATAAATATTGTCCAGTAGCAAATAAGACACAAATCACAAAGCATTTGAAATAAAGAAATTATGAATTTATTTTTCAAACTGTACAAATTCATCTTTTATGGCCATTTCTTTCTGTAATGAGTGTTTATCAAAATCACAAATTTTCCACCGACACATTGTATCAATAATTAATTACAAAGATCATTCATTCAGAAGTACAAACAAGGGTGTCCCTTTTTTCATAAATTATTTGTGAGGGTTAGAAAAGGCAGTTTACTTATGAAGGTTAGGCTTTTTTCCCCAGCACTAATTATGATGAAGGATGAAATATACATTTAAAATGGGGATAATGAAATCTTTCCATATTGACTTTGGAAAGTGAAGCATGAACTAAAGACAAAGAAATGCTTTCATCCCAAATCTATCTTTATACTTGTATTCTTTTTCAGTTTGTGTCCTCTGGAACAAATATACAGTAACACTGAAATATACCTGTCCTTGAATTTGATGTCTCTGTATGTTACTGCTACCATCCATGTTAAAGGTCATGAGAATTGTGAATATTAAATATGTCACCATAGACTTATCTAAAAAGGTATCAAGTCATTAATCTTTCCTTTGAAACCAGTAGCCAAACGGCTTAATGGGTTTGGAAGACCCTATATATTACGTATTGATCATTTACATTAATAGGTGACTCCTGCATTTTACTTGGCAGTACAACAGAACATGTATCATTAAATCTTAAGAAAAAAAAAGTACATGTATGATTGTCATCTTTTATTTTGCCAATTATTTTGACTAAAAGTTGCTGCTGAACCACCCAAATGAAAGTGGAGATTTTAACCATGCCAGCCCGAGATTCAAAATAACTGTGCAACCTATATCATAAAGGTAATCGCAGAAGCGGATGCTTTGTTAGATTCTTAAAGGGAGTGGCAAGTCGTAATCCATGGGCCTGACCAGTTGGCCTGACTCAGGGAAATTCGGATACAATCAGGTCCAATCGTGCGCTACCGAAGAAATGTTATTGCCGAATTCCTCGCGTGATCGTTAACTCGAATCCCTACATACGTAACCGACCAATGAGATTCAAATACTGGAATAAAGAACGTGCGATCTTGTTTACTCAGATTTGGGTCATTGTGCGAACTTTTATTAGCTGCGCGCGATAAATTGAAGTCGCCTTGAACTTTGATCCAGAGAAAGGAGCAGCCAACTGTAAAACCGCCCATAGATTGCAACTTGTCGCTCCCTTTAAAATATGATTTATCAAGTACATATGACTTTTCAGGGCTCTTTGTGCATGACTTCAGTTACCAAATGTGGATCTTATAACAGCATTTCAGCTGGGACTTAATGAATTTTTAGTTCATTTGATATACATTTTCATGACAACAGTTTTGTGCAACATTGTCTTTTTTTTACTTTTAAAATGACTGTATATGAGAGTCAAGAACAGTCAGAATATGACATGATCTGTTACAAAAAAAATCTTTATTATAAAACATTGAATATAAGCTCTAGCACTCTTGAGCATTATAAATTATTAGGTTTGCAGGATTTAATTCAGATGTACTTTACTCAAAAGTATCCTTCTTCAGGCCAAATGAATGCAGCTTAGTTTTCATATTACATAAATACAATAAAATCACACACACATAAAGACATCACAACATTTCATCTCTCTCTCTCTCTCTCTTTCTCTTTCTCACTTTCAAACAATAAGAAATACATGTACATGACAATGCTGGCATATATCACACCCTTGTCAGTTTTTGTTATACACACAATATGAAAATATATTGATAATAACTAATGAGGAATGAGCTCATAGTCGGTTCAAGATTTACATAGAAATCTCAGTACATGTACAGGCAATGTATCAAAGTTCATTGTCCCATGAAGCAACAGAAATTATATTTAAAAAAGACTGGTCAGGGCAACATCTCCTTACTCGTGTTATTTGAGATTTGCCTGTATAAGAACATAGCTTGTGGTGAAGTAGCATATTCATACTGAGGCCCCCACCTCTAATATTCCACTTTTTTACAATCTGCTTCCATGTTTTGTATGCTGACATGAAAATATAATTGGTCAAGTATAAACAGGACTTACATTCTTTCACAGCAAGTTTTTTACCAATTTTTCTTACAGACTGATACAAAACTGAAGGGATGGAACACGCAGTAAAAGGACATTTTAGTGCCACAATAGCAAAGAGGAAGGCCCAGTTAGCTAAAATGTGTAACCAAAACACAAACAAAAGAAAACAAACAAGGATACTGGTGAATAAAACGCTGTGAATAAGAGCAATGGAACGGTCTTAATTGAAAGATGGCTTAATTCAGCACTGGTATCCACATTACATGTAAATGAAAAGAAATCATTTGAGTATTGTGCCAGATATGGTTTATAACTGAATTCATTAAGTAAACAGTGAAAAAATAAGAGGAGAAATCACTACATTTGAGCCCTTCACTTCAATTGCATGAGTGCATGTAGTATGGACTATTTTAAAGAATTCTTTTGAAGAAAAGGAGTAATAGATTTTCTTATATGTAAATGCATGAAAGAGTATGAATATGTCGGAGAATATTAAGCCAACGTTAATCCAATCCCCATAACAAATATAATAAAAAGGAGCAGTATGCATGTCATGATCACTTCTGTAACAAGAAATGTTTAAAAAGCAAAGCCAAACCCAGTGCTTCACCTTTCACTTGTCATTTCCTATTCCAAAATGTTCAATTTGTAAGTTATACGGTACATGTACCTGTACTATATTTCACATTGCCCGTCTAAATTACAGCAAAGCTATGTTAAATTCTTCTCGTGCATCCATCCCCTGCTGAGAATCGAGATGGGGGGGGGGGGGCTGTAAGTATGCCCTATACAGGGATGTAAGACTTCCGGATTTTTTAAAATTTAAGATAATATTTCCGGGTTTTTTCTGTGACATATGTGTTGAAGGCATTATCGTACTTTCGTGTGCATGAACCTAGTGACGGAAAAAAATCTCGCAAATGAAATATTGTCTTGTACGGGCCGTTTCATACGAAGTATGTTAATATAGCGTGAAGTGGTTCTCGTACGCACAGCACAAATTTTGTATAAAAATCCTGGTAACGAGTATGTGTGGACAAGTGCTATGGACTGTAAAACCATGCGCTTTACTAAAATTCGCGTAACAGCCACGTAATGATTTTGTATTTTGAACGCGCGGCGACAGGAAAAGTGGACTGATGTATGAGACTATACGTTCTGAATGCATTGTCAGGGCGACCGCATTGCGAAGCTAGCGCTAGCACATGTGCACAGCGATATAGCGCTGTATGTGTACTGTCGATCGACATCGCGTATCGCATGCATATCACGCAGCTGCACAGATACTTGGAAGTTTATTACTTTGTGACAGCGTTTTGACTTTGTTTCCTGATTTTCTTTTGCCTCTTACTGGAATAAAAAATCAAAATGGAAGTGGACAGGACTGCAAATATAGCGAAAATCGACATAGGAATCAAGAATACGTGGAATTGGAAATGGACAGAGGAGAAGGATGCGAATGGAGTTATCCTTGAGCGATTACGTTCGGACACAATATTACAGGTACACTTAACTGAATCACTGCGCTCGTCAAATATTTTCCGGATTTTTTTTTGCTACCCACTTACATCCCTGCCTGTAGAACCCATGATAAACCCATTCTCACTCCAATCAACCCTAATAGAGCCGGGTTATTTAGACTCATCTCACAGCCGGGGGGAGCTGATTCCGCCCCCTAAGATCTCGGCCGTCCACTGCGCATTCGCAACGAAAATCGGCACACACGTCGCCGACCACGTAATCTACAAAACTGTATAGTCAATTTCTCTGAAAATAATTAATTATGCTAATTTATGCATAAAATTAATGGTTTGCTCTAATTAATTAAATAAAGCCCTAAAACTGCTAATTTTTTGTATAGAGACTCTTTGTCAGATTCTGATCAAATAAACCAAAAAAAAAATTCGGTAAAATCCTTTTTTATGCCTCCGCCCACCGAAGGTGGGTGCCGGAGGCATTATGTTTTCGGGTTGTCCGTGCGTGCGTGCGTCCATCCGTCCCACTTCTCGTTACTGCGATATCTGAAGAATCATTTGAGGTAGGAACCTCAAACTTGGTACTAGTATGTATCCCCATAGAAAGAGGAACTGATTAGATTTTGGGGTAGGTAGGTCAAAGTTCAGAGGTCACAGAGGTCAATTTACATGAAATTAATAATAATAATGGTGGCTTCTTATATAGCGCTCATGTCCGTCACGTTGTGACGCTCCTGGCGCTTCATTATTACCCCGGTCATAGCTTATATTAGCAGCCAAATATGTAGCGCTCAAGCATATCGGGTACCCTTTTAACTGATTAGATTTTGGGGTAAGTAGGTCAAAGGTCAGAGGTCACAGAGGTCAATTTACATGAAATTACATGAAATTCTTGGTTTTTAGCACCGTTACCGCGATTTCTGAAGAACTATTTGAGGTAAGAACTTCAAACTTGGTACCAGTATGTATTCCCATAGAAAGAGGAACTGATTAGATTTTGGGGTAGGTAGGTCAAAGTTCAGAGGTCACAGAGGTCAATTTACATGAAATTAATAATAATAATGGTGGCTTCTTATATAGCGCTCATGTCCGTCACGTTGTGACGCTCCTGGCGCTTCATTATTACCCCGGTCATAGCTTATATTAGCAGCCAAATATGTAGCGCTCAAGCATATCGGGTACCCATTTACACCTGGGTGTAGAGTAGCAAATGTGGATAAATGTCTTGCCAAAGGACGTTAGTGCCGGACTGGGATTCGAACCCTCAACCTTTTGATTAAGAGTCAAGTGAATGAACCACTATACCACGACACCTCCACTTACATGAAATTCTTGGTTTTTAGCACCGTTACCGCGATTTCTGAAGAACTATTTGAGGTAAGAACTTCAAACTTGGTACCAGTATGTATCCCCATAGAAAGAGGAACTGATTAGATTTTGGGGTAGGTAGGTCAAAGTTCAGAGGTCACAGAGGTCAATTTACATGAAATTACATGGAATTACTGGTTTTTAGCCTCGTTATCAAATATTTCTAGAACAGTTCGAGCCATCAACTGAATTTAGGCGGAGGCATATAGGAGACGCTGTCGCATTCATCTTGTTATGTATTTCTTTGTTTTGACTTTTTCTTTGTTTTTTCGATGGAATTCGTCGGCGACACTATTTTAATCATAAACAACATAAAATTAATTGTTTTTAAACAGTAAAAGTAAAAATAATGAAACATTTATGAATTTTAGCTGGAAACACAATTTGCATTGGATTTGTACACAAAATCACGTTTTTGAGCAATTTTGGGTCTGAAACCGCACGCGCGGACATCACAAATTTGGTCTCAGAAGTTGCGCAAGACTTGAAAGAAAAAAGTAGTGAAGCGGCGTGGTGACTGCTTTTCGCGATGCGAACATATTACGCGAAAAACGTCGAGGGGGGGGGGGCGGAATCCGCCATCATCTTTAAATTTGAATAAGTTAGTAAACAGGTCTAGTTTGCACGTTGAAAGTACATATATACATTGAAATATTTACTACCCTTGTCAGGGAGAATTTTCTTATGAAATCCCCCATGCTTGGTATTGGCATCAAGGATGCACAAGTGAAAACACTGGTGGTTCATTTCTAAATTTACTAGATAATCCAGGGAATCCAATGACATACAAGAGAAAATGTTGGTAATGTTGTAGGACTACTGATGACAAGAAAATCTTCAATGTTTATGTTTTAGAACCATCGTTCACCATATGATGCAGAAAGTCCAATAGACCGCTTTGGTAATGTATGCAAATTTTATACATACCTTTCAAACAAAGGTTGTTCTTGACAACCTGAAAGCTTGCCGGATGCTTGCCAGACATAGCAACAAATGATGTATGCCAACTGGATTCCAAACATTGAGGCTCATTTATAAAAAGCAGGTTAATGGAATAGCTTGTCACTACGTGCTCAAAGAATATATGTGCATAAATTTGTATACAATTACAGAAGCGGTCTATGGCTTTATGTTAACAGTACATTTGATGTCCAGCTGGCGGTATTATCTCGGTGCTACTATAGAAATCTACACAATGTCTATTACTACTACTGAAAGTATCATCACATGAAGCCAAACATAGAATTTGCATACGCCATCGGTCTCACATTGGGATGAGGCTGTGAGGGAAAATGAAAAAGAGAGAACTTTCATGAAAGGAACCTCGTCAACTTGTCTACACAAACAAATATCTTTTTTTGTCAGCTTATTTGTGCATTGCAAAATGGCAGGAAATTCATTGAAATACAGAATATATATACATTAGAAATATCAGTTCTGTTGAAGTGTTCAAAAATAATCTTAATAAGAGGTGATCGGTCGACTACGACAGATCACCTAAAAAGTATCTGTTTAATTTGGCCTATAATTGATTACCATTACCTTTCATATCCGTACTTCTCCTATTGCACTTTTGCTTATTTTTCATGTATTTCATCTTTTGCACAAGTTGCACCTTGAGCATTTGATCATCAAGTGGATTCGGCGCCTTATAAATCTTATATATTATTATTAAGTGTTAAAATGACAAATCAAGTTCCTGACTTTCATATCCATGCATTAAATAAACCCCACAAACATTATTGTGCTCTTTCACATAGTAAGAACAATAAAATGTAATGCAATTAATTTATGGCTCTGCATATAAAGTCTTTCACTTACCACTGCTTCATATGACTTAAAGTTTGGTTTGAGGTCCGAGCCTAGATTGATGAAAGCCCCCTTGTTGCCAATTTGATCACTGTATATGTAAGTAAGGTGATGGTGAGAATGAAAAACAGACTTTGAATTATATAATATAGAGCAAAAATGCATATTTTATTCTAAATCTACATTCTAACTTGTAAGACCGTTATTCTGCAAGATAATAGCTATAATGGCGAGTAAATGACTTAACTAAAATTGAAACAAAACAATTATAAACGCCTAAACTTGAGAAAGTCTTAATAATCTTGTTTGTAAATATCAATTTGACATAAGCGATTTCGTAATTGGCCCATGAGCAACTTTTCGCAAATGACCTTTCCCTTTGTTCATTTGGATAGGCATCTTTTCAAAGAACGATAATATGTAAGCTTGCCCGACATAACAACCTACAGAATTCAAACTCTATGAAAGAAACTCATCGTAGACCAGGTGACTAGAATAGCACGTTAATGAACACTTGGGAAAGCGCATTGTTTGCAAGTTGGCTATCATTTGGCAGACTGTCAAATACCAACCATCAATGAACACTTTGTTGCTTTTCAGTGGATTTAATGAAAAGTATAATTAAATAAATATATGAATAATCATTACACAGACGATGCTTATCTCAGTGAATTTTAAACGAACATGCCAGTTTATGTCAAATGACCTTTATCTGCTCATGCGCAAATCCTAATTACGAAATCGCTTATTGGTCATCCACAGACTTTATTTCTTTCATGTAATATTCTCAATGATGAATTCACACTTCTCAGATATCCAAGCAAAACTGAAGGAAACAAAATAAACCTGTGTCTTCATTTCAAGTGTTTTCAAAGATTTTTCCAGGTTTACTTTTGAACCATTATTGGCACTGAACTTCCCCTCCCTCTCTCTAAACAACAGAAAAATCTATTTATGAATTCACTGGATGAATTCTTTATCAAAAGTTGATCTCGACAACTAAAAATATTGCAAGAAGCTTGCTATCATACAAAAAAAGTGAATTAACTGAATTTTTTGGCCAGAGGTTCCAAGAAGAGATTCATAATTTTGTATACATTTAAAGGGAAAGTCCACCCTAACATCAAGCTGACATTAATAAAGTAATCTCCTTTTCGCTGAGTATTTAACAGTTCCGTTGACTTCCTTAGAATCCTTACCAATAGTTGGGTGCTGAAAACACTGTAATGCACTTTCCATTATGGGTAACCTCATAGCCATCATTCTTGACTTCATGACTCCTGACAATGTACTCTAGGTTGTTATGTTCTAGGAACTTCTTGGTGACATCTGGTCCAAACTGGATCCCAACTCCTCTCTTGCTCGGTGATCTACCTGGTCTTGGCTGAGGGTCTGACCACAGTAATTCACACATCAAACCTGGAATTGGAATTAATGACAGTATACAAATATCATTACTAAGAAAAAAAACCCATGATATGACAGAATATGTGAATGATATCCTGTGTATGGAAGTTATTTTTTTTCTTTAAGAAATATACCGGACAATCATGAAAAAGTACATCTTTCCCAACTCTAAAGAAATTAAATAGTCATCAGGCTCCTAGTGATAGAACTAAGGATTTGACAAAATATTATATATAGTTCCCAAATTTTCATTGATATTGATAACCCAGTAAAATGTAGCCCTACATCTTAAAAATGATCACTAACTCTTCTTATATCCTTATGAACTAAAGCTACTCATTTATTTACAAATGCCAGTATCTCCATCAAAAGATGACTCTCTAGAGTGACCAATCGGGCACCTCAGAATAATGTACTTCTCATCTGTCGGCAGCATACCTGATTCAGGAGGCTGTCTATTCCTATCAATAGCTCTCAGATCATCTATTGTTACATTATCTTGACTGAACAGGCCTCCATGCATTACCTATTAGAACAAAACAAATCATAAAATACAATTACATAATCCATATCTTGAAACAGTGACAACCATTTACATGTAATAACCCTAAAAGAAGTTACAAACAAGATGAATGCGACTGCGTCTCCTATATGCCTCCGCCTAAATTCAGTTGATGGCTCAAACTGTTCTTGAAATATTGTTTTAAAAAAATAAATAAAAAGCCTCTAATAACATGTTAATTGACCTCTTGGACATTTGATCTTACAGTTTATAACCCAAATGTCTGATCACTTTATCTCCTCCTAGTCACGAATACAAAATAGTTGAGATATGGTGATAACACAGGTAAAAAAAGCATTAATTTCACATACACCTGTATAATGACCTCTATGACCTGTCACCTTTGACCTACATACCCCAAAATATAATCAGATCATCTTCCTATGGTGATGCATACTAGTTCCAAGTTTGAAGTTAATGGATCAAATGGTTCTTGAGATATCATGTTAACAAGGCTAAAACCAGCAATATCAGAATTGACCTCTACGACCTTTGACCTACGTATCTCAAAATCTAATCGGATCATCTTTCTATGGTGATACATACTAGTACCAAGTTTGAAGTTCTGTGATAACCACAATAAAAAGCCTCTAATTACATGTTAATTGACCTCTTTGACATTTGAGCTTACACCATATAACCCAAATGTCTGATCACTTTATCTCCTCCTAGTCATGAATACAAAATAGTTGGTGATAACAAAGGTAAAAAAAAAATTAATTTCACATACACCTGTATAATGACCTCTATGACCTGTCACCTTTGACCTACATACCCAAATATCTAATCAGATCGTCTTCCTATGGTGATGCATACTATTTCCAAGTTTGAAGTTAATGGATCAAATGGTTCTTGAGATATCACGTTTTTAACAAGGCTAAAACCTGCGATTTCAGAATTGACATCTATGACCTTTAACCTACGTATCCCAAAATCTATGCAGATGGTCTTTCTATGGAGATAAAAAACAAGAGCCCCAGGGGGCACGACGCTCACCTGATGTGGATCAATTCATATCTGGTGCATGTTCTCTCTAGCACCACCAGGAGATATGTTAGAAATTGAAACAACTAGGAGAATGTACATGAGATGATGTTAGAAATTAACATAATCCCCCCCCCCCCCACCCCATGGTCTACTTTGGATCCCCTACCCCTAAGGATGATTCCTACCAAGTTTGGTTGAATTCCGATCATGTGTTTTGGAGAAGATCAGAATGTACATTTCGCCTGGCAGCGCCCCCCCCCCCCCCTTCCAGTATGTTACCCCCACAGGGCCCCTATAGGGCCACTCAGTGTTTCATGAACATTCATTCTTTCTTCATCTATAGAGGTATCTCCATACACAATACCAAGTCTGAGCTATGCCTGGTTCTGGAGAAGATGTTTGAAATTTACATATTTTTTACAATTGGGGGCCCTCCCCCTGGGCCCCCTGGGCCCCCTGGGGCCACATGTACCATTTTAGCAACTTTGGGTCCCCTACCCCTAAGGATGATTCATACCAAGTTTGGTTGAATTCCGATCATGGGTTTTGAGAAGATCAGAATGTACATTTTGCCTGGCAGCCCCCCCCCCCCCCCTCCAGTATGTTACCCCCACAGGGCCCCTATAGGGCCACCCAGAGAAATTTCATGAACAACATTCATTCTTCATCTATAGAGGTATCTCCATACACAATACCAAGTCTGAGCTTTGCCTGGTTCTGGAGAAGAAGATGTTTGAAATTTACATAGCTTTTACAATTGGGGGCCTTCCCCCTGGGCCCCCCTGGGCCCCCCTGGTGGCCACATGTACCATTTTAGCAACTTTGGGTCCCCTACCCCTAAGGATGATTCCTACCAAGTTTGGTTGAATTCCGATAATGTGTTTTGGAGAAGAAGATCAGAATCTACATTTTGCCTGGCAGCGCCCCCCCCCCCCCCCTCCAGTATGTTACCCCCACAGGGCCCCTATAGGGCCACTCAGAGAAATTTCATGAACAACATTCATTCTTCATCTATAGAGGTATCTCCATACACAATACCAAGTCTGAGCTATGCCTGGTTCTGGAGAAGATGATGTTTGAAATTTACATAGCTTTTACAATTGGGGGCCCTCCCCCTGGGCCCCCTGGGGGCCACATGTACCATTTTAGCAACTTTGGGTCCCCTACCCCTAAGGATGATTCCTACCAAGTTTGGTTGAATTCCGATCATGGGTTTTGGAGAAGAAGATGAAAATGTAAAAAGTTAACGGACGACGGACGACGGACGACGCACGACGCACGACGGACGATGGACAAATTTCCATCGCAATAGCTCACTCGAGCCTTAGGCTCAGGTGAGCTAAAAACATTCATTTCACATACTCAAAATTTAAAAAATAAAAGTGGTCTATTTAAATAACTCTTTCTACATAAAGATATAACAAGAAGTGTAAGCAAAATGTATTCTACCATTAGACAGATGATATACATGTAATAACAATAAAATTAGATCAAATGTGTTTACAACAAACTAAAAGATTTATTTATTTATTTATTTATTTATTTAGTATTGTTTACCCAGGGTAACCACATCAGTGAGTAACACACTGTTATACTTGCAGGCCCTGCATAACACAAAAATGAAACACATACAAACAAAATGATATACACATATAATCATGGGTGAAAATTCAATTAATATTGTTTCTAAGTAGTCTCCAGTACAAAATAACAAAAGATTTTTTCGAAGTAGCACAACGAATCCTACTATCGATTTGGTTCCATAATATTGAAGTGCTGTGGGAGAAGGCTTTTTTACCTGCCTGAGTACGGACAAGTGGCACTACAACACCATTGTGAACAGCATTTCTTGTCCGATATGCATGGAGGTTGTCTGATCTTACAACAAGCTCAGACAGGTAAACAGGTGCTTCCCCATGAAGAATACTGTACGATTTAGTGATTATTATCACAGCTCCTCCAACTGTCTCTAAATCTCATGCACTTGGACCTATTTCAAGAGTCTGAATCTGAAACTTATCTGAATGTATCAGTTTTCCAAAGTAAGGAGAGTAATTTCCAATCTTTTACAAGTCTAAAATTAAAAACGGACAAAATATTGTTCATCTGAGATGTTTAATTCTCAATTGTTTTACAAACTACTAAATTCATTGTGCTATAATGGTGAGACATGTGGCTTATTGCACTCTTTTTGCCCTTTCAGTTAGTGGTATTCTATTTTTCTGCTTGTGCTTTGTTTTATCAAGAGCTGGATTCAGATTACACAGATTATCAGCCAAGATGGATCAAGCAACACAATGCCTTTGAATAAAGTACACTCACAGGCCCGAATTCACAACGGTGGTAATTGATTTGTACCATAGTTTATGCAAATTTTGTGGTATAAGTGCGCTTGATTTCGTGCATACACTTAGAAAGAGCCAATAATGAACGCGCGTGATTAGCAAAGTGCTCAAATTTTACGCTAGTTGCCAGGGTTTATGAAAATTTACGCAGAGTTTATTTCAACATAAACCATGGCAACTAGCATGAAATTTGCGCACTTTGCCTATCACGCACGTTCATTAATGTATCTTTCTAAGTGTACGCGCGAAATCAAGCGCACTTATACCACAAAATTTGCATAAACCATGGTACAAATCTATTACCACCTTTGTGAATTCGGGCCATAGTTACCAGAACTTTGTTATTGATGAGCTGTGCTAGAGGTAGCCAATTGTAGACTTCTTGAAAGAGATCAGCCATTTGATTGGTGTACTTTGATTTCACTTCACCATAGAAACCATACATCTGATTCATTGTGTCACTTTCATGGTTACCTGCACAAGGAAAGTGATCAAAGTTCATATTAGTGCACTTTTCTATTCAGGTAAAAAGAATACATGGATAACAAGTGAGACATATGACCACAACAGTTATTTGTCCTTATTCAACATAACAAACTTTCTTTCATTATCAGTCACTGCTTTATACAGATCTGCAAGATATTTTCTGCAATTCAGAACAAATTTATTATAAATACAATAAATTTCACACCAATATCTTTCCCCTTCTTCTTCTATAATCAGAGGGAAGAAAATTATAGAATCATCTTATTTTCCTTTAAACATACTTATTACTACCTACAGGCCTGTAGCATAAACAGACATTCAGACAACTTACATGGTCGTAATCTGCAATTCATTTAATACTCAGTATTTCCCATGAAAATTCCATTCTACTCTGTAATACCTCAGTCACATTGCCAATCTGACTACACAATGATTCTAAACTGAATGATTTGTGGCCATTCGGGCCAATGCAATGTTCTATTCAGTCTGTTGTTGGTCTCATGTCAGTCTCAGTGTGCCTGGGGTATATACTTACCTCTTGATAAGTGAAAGTGATCTGGGTAGAGCAGCTTGAAACCAAATAATGTGAGAATAACTTCTACTGAGAATGACCCCCTGTCTACAAAATCACCATTGAATAGCTAGGTATCAAGTGTCAAGGATATAATGTTTGATATTATCACAACAAACAATTATCATTATGATATATGACATAATATTCGGCAGGATGATAACATTAATTCACTATAGACCTATTGAAGGAACGGACCGGTCGAAAATCCTCTCCTCAATATCTTTCATATCACACTTTTGATGTAACACATTTTTATAGCTGGGGAAGAAGGGGGATGTGTGACTTTTCATGTGGTAATTACTAAGAGTGATCAGCTTTCACAGGGAAAATTTGCAATGTTAACTCATCTTAAATAAACTATACAAACATCAGCAATTTGAGTTCTTGGTTTTATGCCAACAGTTGTCACTATCTGATACACAGTACACAGTCTCTTAAAACACCCAATTTACACTATACATTTGCATCTGTCAGACAGGAAATGATTGTAAACTTGCCACATGCATGGAAATACAAAAAAGTACCACAAACTCAGTGAATAAGAACAACATGTGGATGAAAAATTAAAGGATACATATGGATTGTCTTGTGATGGTAAGCCATTGATCTCAAATATATTGAGTAGGTCATAGAACTGCCCATGAATGTCTCCACATATGGTAAACTTGTTTCCTTCTGGTACTGTGATGTCACACAAGCTTGGTAACTTCTTGAACATGGCTAGGATTTGTACTAACATCTACATGGACAAAAAACAAAACAAAAAAAATTGAAAGAGCAATTAAAAGCGGAACAATTACCAAAATCTATTTTGCTGTATTTGATGGTTCCACACTAATATACTATATTCAAATTATCAGCTACAATCCTTTCTTCAGAGAAAATAAGATAAAAATTAAATTACACTTAGCATAAAGATAATGGCTTGTGAATAGGTAGTTGACGCGCTCGTATGAGCAAGCATAGAAGTTAGCTCTGAGCTCACTTTTGGAGCAGACCTTCACATGAAATAATAGTTCCCTGTGCGTTCTGCTCTTTGACTCTTAATCCTGTAGATGTCTCATATGGTATTTTCCAGGGATGATTTTATGTCTTCCTGTGATACACAAATTATTTTTTTAGGTGACTGCCTCCCTTTAATATAAACTAAGAATTATTCAAATTCTGAATAAAAGGAAAATAACCTGCAACAAGGCAGCTTACAAAAGTGACAGATTACTAACAAATGAAGAATGTTAATTCAAGAAAACTCAACATTGATAGCTTATCCTGTTCAAAACTTTATTTCTCAGAAAATCCCAATCATACATCAAAGAAGAATGATTTTGTTCTGGAAATGACTTTCAGGCAGTGTTCATTTGGATAATTTAAATATTGATGGCACAGTAACACAAGCAATACGCAAGTTTCAATATCAACTGCTTCCTGCTTCAACTCTACATGATTAATGCTATATGTGTACTCACTGTATAAGCATATTTTCTATGAAGTATCTTCTGATCTTTGAAGTGTTGTAAGAGTTTCACCATGAAGTCTTTGGTTACTTTGTCATTTTCTAGAGCTGGGCCTTCATAATCATCGTCAATGACTGGGGAAGATCAATCACAACACAAAGCAAAATAAACAAGATAAGAGTTCCAGAACAATTTTAACTCTTAGAACTTTGAAACAAAATTTGCTTTTTCAAACCCATTAAACACTTGGTCTACAGAAACTACGCACTATTAAAAGGTTAAAAATTTAGATTAATTTTTCAAATTGCCACAGCATAAAGACAAGATTGAACTCAATAGCATTCTACAGACTTTATTCCCTGTAACTGTACCTATCATCTGCACTTTCATTAATTCCCATCTATTATTTTTTATTTTTCACTGACAAGTCTAAGATAATAGGGCTTCAACACTTGGACATGTTTTACTGGTAGTAGTTTCAATCTACATCAGCATCAGCAGAATACAGCTACTTGCAGAGTACTAAGCAAGGCATTATACATGGTTGTGTAGACACTAGTTATTTTCTCTGTTTACTTTTTCATGCTAATTGTGATTAATTACTAGTGCAGAGACCGATATTGACGAGGTTCCACAATAATTCCTATAAAAATCTGTACCCCATTAAGGGGTACTAGTTCACGTATATAAAGTTGAAATCATGCATATATCTGCTTCCAAATGTTTGAAGCTTAAAGAAGACCCTTAATGTATTGGAATTGGACATTATATGAAAATAAGAAACATCTCTCATAATATAAAATATGCAAGTTTCAAACAAACAATGATTTTCTATTGTATAATTGGAAAGTTGCATGCTCTTGTTCACCTGACAACTGTTAAGCAAATTGAACAAACCTGTTTGGCATGAAAATTCCCATAAAAACAAATTTCATTTTAGAGAAATGTTTATTTTCTCTATCTAATCTTGCTGCTATATTGCAGCCAATAACACTACTTCAATTGACTTTAAAGTTTAAGTGATGTCATTTAAAATGTGAGATAGTGGGCCTACCTTCAAACAGTAAATTCACTTACTCATGTTTTCTAGATTGATAGTATCTATGACAGACTTCTTTTCCTCAGAATGCCCTCTGATTGCTCTCTCAAATGCCTGCTGTTTGACTAGCTTGCTACACTCAGTGTACTTGACCTTAGCATCCTTATCATTGGGTCTGTACTTCACCACCTAAAAAACAAAACACACAATGGATTTTTCAAAAATATGACAGAATAATTGGTATAGAGAAGAAATCCCTAAAATCATATATAGCTTTCAACAAGAAATTGAAGCAGATAAAGATGACATGTTTACCCCTTATCCCCCCTAAGTTCCTTGTTGATATATTAACTCTATTCTACACATATTTCAATAAAATTCAAATCAGATGACAGTATTTCACTATGTTGTGCATAAAATGCTTACCGTTTCATAGTCTTTGAGTGCTATCTTGATTTTGCCAAGAGCCATATTAGCTGTAGCCCTCCTGTAGTATCCCTGAAAAGAAGCATTGTTTAAAACATACGTAAAACAAAATGAATGCGACTGCGTCTCCTATATGCCTCCGCCTAAAATATTGTGATAACCAAAATAAAAAGTCTCTAATAACATGTTAAACTACAAAATAGTTGAGATATGGTGTTAACAAAGGTAAAAAACATTAATTTCACATACACCTGTATAATGACCTCTATGACGTGTCACCTTTGACCTACGTGAACAAAAATCTAATCAGTTCGTCTCACTGTGGTGATGCATACTCGTTCCAAATTTGAAGTTAATGGATCAAATGGTTCTTGAGATATCACGTTAACAGGGCTAAAACCTGCAATTTCAGAATTGACATCTATGACCTTTGACCTACGTATCCCAAAATCTATGCAGATTGTCTTTCTATGGAGATAAAAAAAACATTAATTTCACATACACCTGTATAATGACCACTATGACCTGTCACCTTTGACCTACGTGAACAAAAATCTAATCGGTTCGTCTCACTATGGTGATGCATACTAGCACCAAGTTTGAAGTTCATACCTCAAATGGTTCTTGAGTTATCGCGAGAACGAGGCTAAAACATGCAATTTAAGAATTGACCTCTATGACCTTTGACCTTTGAACTACGTACCCCAAAATCTAATCAGATCGTCTTCCTATGGGGGGGTAAGTACCCTAGGGGTAATTACCCTGGGGGTAATTGTTAGTTATTGTAGAGGGTAATTGTTTTAGGGAGTCATCCAATCATTATGACTTAACTAGTAGAAATTGATTTGAAAGTTCAATTACTGATGTAGCAAACACTTACCACATAAGCCTTTAAAAGGATATGATCCTTTCTGGAATCCCTATATAATGACCATAATAATTGTTTACATTTACATTTATTTGTAATTATTAAGAAAATCTGTTGTGACGTCTCTTCCAAAATGGAATTGCGCCTCTGAAGATTTATACAGTTCAGCATCCTTAACCAGTAATATAATTAAGGCTGTGACTAAAATTCGGGTACCCGGGTCCCGCCCGAAAGCTTCTTGCCCGGGTCAAAAAAATTAGATACCCGTTTCCCGAAAATACAGTTTTTAACATGTGGGACCGATCATGAGAAAAGGGTTTTAAAAGTGGCTTAAAACCCATTAAATTTGTCCCGGGCCAGAAGCACAGCGCATTTACGCTTTCTGGAAGTACAGTCAAACGCACAAACCCCTTCTGTGCAGACAAAAGGAGTTCGTCCAAGCTTTGCGATTGTTCTGAAATTACGGCGTCCGGGTTCATCGAGTATAATATAGTTGATTTCGAGCAATTTGTTATATACCTGCGTGATAACCTAATGAGTGCAGGTCGAAAAGCTTTGTTATCATGTCTCTTTTTCGTGCCATATTGAAATTTGTAATTGTTACAATCATCAAACACTTACTAAAATATTCCTTCATGGTGTTTATTTTCAAGCATTTTGGACTTTAACAGTCTGTTTCCCCACTTGATTTTATGCTAGACTGCCTAGAGATCTACACAGCACTACATGTATGTGTAGCCAATTCATAGCCCTGAGATTTCCAGTGGTCCAGCGCCCTCTATTTTCAAATACCATATAGTTAGTTTTTTTGGAAACCAAAATAGGTAAAACAAACTTTGAAAGTCCAAATCCTGGAATTCTATCATTATTGTAAAGATTTTAATTTATTATTTTTGTACTGTTGTTTACCATTTGTAGTGCTTGTTTAATGAAGTATCCAAACTAATTTGGGGGGCATTTTAATGACCGTAACACATGGGACTGTAATCAGTCCCATGTGTTTAAAATCATGTCATGTTTTTTTCATGGGTGCAGGAAACCATGAATCATAGAATTTTCATCTACTTTATATAACTTTTATGGGTCAAATATTGTTTATTTTTAAAATAACTAAAAAAAAAAACTGAAGATGATGATTAATACCCCCGCCCCGTGACAACAGCCTTTCTTGACTTTTGGTCGAAAACTGAGGAAGTAGTTCGATCCGCAAGTTTTTTACCTGATTTACTGCCATAGATATGCCGTTTCCATGGCAACGCAGCTTCCGACACATCCAAAAATATGTCTTGCACATCTTCCCACCAAGACCAATGTGTGTACCAAATTTCTTGACTTTCGGTCAAAAACTGAGGAAGTAGTTCGATCCGCAAGGTGTTTCCTTGATTTTCTGCCATAAATATGCCGTTACCATGGCAACGCAGATTCCGACTCATCCGAAAAATATGTCTTGCACATCTTCCCAGTAAGACCAATGTGTGTACCAAATTTCATGACTTTCGGTCAAAAACTGAGGAAGTAGTTCGATCCGCAAGGTGTTTCCTTGATTTTCTGCCATAAATATGCCGTTACCATGGCAACACAGATTCCGACTCATCCGAAAAATATGTCTTGCACATCTTCCCACCAAGACCAATGTGTGTACCAAATTTCATGAGCTTTCGGTCAAAAACTGAGGAAGTAGTTCGATCCGCAAGGTGTTTCCTTGATTTTCTGCCATAAATATGCCGTTACCATGGCAACGCAGATTCCGACTCATCCAAAAAATATGTCTTGCACATCTTCCCACCAAGTCCAATGTGTGTACCAAATTTCATGAGCTTTGGTCGAAAACTGAGAAAATAGTTCGATCTGCCATATTTGTACCGGACCGACCGCCCAACCGTCGACTGATTCCTATATACCCCCTTCAAACTTTGTTTGGCGGGGGTATAAAAATACCCCAAATTCCCACCATTAAATATAATCATACTGAAGTATATTTACCTTGATATATGACTTGTCTAGTTCCAAGGCCTTGCTTGCATCTTCTAAAGCTGATCCAAAGCATTCTGTCTTGAGGTAAGCAAAACTCCTATTACCATAGAATGCTGCAACTGTAGGGTTGATCTCAATAGCATCAGAGTAATATGTGATTGCCTGCTGAAAGTCTTGAGCTGAATGGTAGGAATAAATTAAGAAAACAACAGGCAGATGGAAATTCAGTACGGAGAGAGCATGATAATAAACGACACAGGTTGAACAGTCAACTAACTGCCTGGGCTTGATTTGAACCCACAACTTTTGGTTCAACAGGCAGATGCTATATACTGACTGAGCCAACTTGCCTATGCAATGTGATCTATAAGGTGAAAAACAAGGTCAATTTATAGGTCACTGGACTTTACTTTGCTCTAACATGGGAAAGGATGGCATTATTTTTTTGGGGGGGGGGGGAGGGGGCAAAAGTCGTTTTAAACAGCATGCCATAGTGCAGAAAAAGTAGAGCTGAAGTAAAGTTCAACTTATTCTGTGCAATTTATTACAATAAAACTTCAGAGTGGTTTACCGTAACTTAGATCTAGATCTGGATCTATCACATTACTTTCAGTTTTCCCCCCAAATGTTGATTTTGCTTCTGGTTCAATTGCATAATTCAGACTTTTGGCCTTTGGTCAAGTGACTCAGTCAACTAATAATAGGGACATACCCAGCAAATTTCACAGTATTTTGTTGAACAGAATATAAAATGGATTCGTTGTAACTGTAACGGACATGACATTGACATACATGTAAAATGGACAAGGACTCTTTTACTCCTACAAGTATGAACAGTTAGAAAAGTCTGTGATTTAGGGTTCAGTGGGTCTTCTTTAGTATCAGCTAAAGCTTACTCTAAACATAATTTTGTAAAACAATTAGACTACACATTGCCTTGTCAGAGAAAAAAAGTAGCATAACAGACACAAAGCTTTTGTCCACTTCTGATAAATACAGCTTTGTGGTTCATTGGGTAATGTACATGTAAACCTTTATTAGACTTATTGTTCCATTCATGACAATTTACTATACAAAAAAAATCAAATCTGAAAAGCTTGTGGCATGAAATAATGAGACCCAAAGATAGAATGTTATGACTGAATTGTTGGCACATTATCCCCAAAAGTGACTTTTTAAAAGAAAATAGACACTAGACCTAGACCCTAGACATAGACCCTGCCTAAAAGTAGACCCCATACCCTGATCTACTTCAATCCTTGTTGCTGGCAGTAGTACAGCAGTAGAGGGCAGCCATTATGTGTTTTCACCATAACCATATTAATAATAATAATAGTCTCTCATTTAAATTATTAAACTTAAAAATCATTAATCTTCAGTCATGCAGCATCATATTTTCATCAAGTTCATGATCATCAGATCATTAATTCCATCAACACGAGTTGTCTTGATGATGGGCAAATCCACGTAAAATGTTATTGTTCACTCGCCAAAATCATAGAATACTGAATAGGTGATATCTCCGAGTCTAAATATTTTGGCTGCCATTCCAAATTTAGTATATCAACATGATCAAGCAATAGTCATTACTCACATCAGCAAGCAATGGTCATATTGACCATTAGGATCATATACATGTGTGTATACTGGGTATTGGGGATACAGATGTAATTTTGTTTGAAATGGAGGTTTTTGTGGGCAAACTGATACTTACATGTAAGTATCACTCTTTAGATTTTACGTTATAAGTTCGTTAAGATACAAAATGTAGAAAGTTATAAAAACTTACATTTACAGCCTTGTTTTTCGTACTTGTTACCCACACCTCCATACGGATGACGACTGCTCGCAATATGTTGCGCACTAGTGAGGCCGCTCTACATGGTTACGCACCATAGATACGTACGCAGAATGTTACGCACACAAGCTATTCTACGAAGACCTGGAAGGGCCAAACTGACGACGTAAAAAAATTAAAAATATTACGTACGTACGTAATAATTACTACGTACGTACGTAATATTTTTTATTTTTTTACGTCGTCAGTTTGGCCCTTTCAGGTCTTCGTAGGAGATCGACGAACCGATCGCGCCGGTACCACTACTACGAGCGCTGAGGGCTCCCTTCATCATAATCGTGAAAAATACAAACTGGATGCTGACGGGACAGTCTCGATAGGAGTTATCGACAAAAAGTACCCAAAATTTCAGGAAACCCTCTTCAAAGGTCACAAAACAAACTGGTAAGTTTTAATCATCTATTATTCAACATAAGTATTTAGATTTAAGTAAACTGCAATATACGAGTTTCACTTAAATATAGCCAAAAATGCACAGTGATGCAGTTTAGGTATGGGATGTGTGTTGGCTGCATTCCTACACAGTCGGCAATGGCGTGTACCTATGAGTGGTCATACTCATACTCATAGAGCATGTAGAGCTCAACAAGCTCTTTAACTTTTTGCGTGGACAGAGTGGTACACACATGGAACCACTTATCCAACAAACAAAGTTATAAATAATATAACCATGCAAATTTTGCTCAACTCCGCTGAACTCCCGTAACGTTACTGAACATGCTGAATACTGACCCTGTTAATTGTTATGATAAGTCAAGTTATGTTATTGTTAACCTTGTCCTCCAAATTAGGCTATACTTAGCCCTAGTTTAATTTTAACTTTAAGTTTAAGCAGGACAGTGCGTCCATGC